>JANAVB010012198.1:35076487-35183987 GCA_029216955.1 Iris pallida | reverse complement strand
CCAGCATGTGCACGTGTCATACCAAGTGCCTCGTGTCCACCATGACACGTCTTGACGTGTCCAAACGAAATTCACCCAAACTCAGCACTTAAACTAGACACACACTGGAAACAGCCTCGTGCGGGTGTGCACGCGTGTCGTGCACCCGACACATGCCAACCCAGGCCTCGTGGTCGTGTCCCCACCTAGGCTAGGTCTAGGTGCACGTGTCTAAGCGTCTGTATCGTGTCCTCAGTGTCACGTGTCCGAGAAATAGGGCCGTATCAGTGGCCAGACACATAATGTGCACAGTGCAGTGCATTCCCCGTGCACAGTCGATTACTCCCCAACCCGACCATAAAATCCAACAAAATTTTGTGAGCGTGATGACAGAAGGTGCCCCTAAGTCCCCACAAAATTTTGTGTCAAATAAAATCGTGTCGTGTCCTGTAAGGACCCCGATAGGCAGGGGATTACTGTAGCTGTGCGCGCGCGCGCGAGAGCGTGTGCACGCGTGTCCAATCGACTCGACACAGACTCGATTCAAGCTCAGAGCAATGGAAATGAGTAAGCGACATCAAAACACAAATTTCCATTCAAAAATTATTCGAAAATAACACAAACAAATCCACAGTGGCATTTCCACAAACACATTGAACAGTGCACTGATACATGTCCAGTTTGGACACGAAATGACACGAAAACTTAGTGTTTCCTATTCCTACTGTTAGGTTAGGTCTAGGGCTCCCTAATGATACAAAAATCTCATGATTCTATGGTGTGGATAGAGAGTTACCTAAGAGTACCCAAAGCCTCAAAAATCTCCACAAAGAGGTGCTCCTCTTGATGGCCAAACTCCTCAAATTGATAGAAAACCGAGAACAACCAATTCCAACAGCAAGAAAACAATAATTAGAACCTATTGCAATTTGTTTGGATTAAAAAGAAGGAAAAATAGATTTTCTAGGGATTTTTGAACATAGAGTCTCACCTCTTTCTTCTCTTGAAATAAATTCCTAAAGAAGAGGCTAGTCCTAGATTTTAGGAGAGATTATATAGTAGGGGAATCCCTAGGTTGGCTGGACAAAAATGTTAGGGTTAGGGTTTGGGCACTTGACTAATGGGCTTTGGGCTTAGTCATAAATCAATGACTTAGAAATCACAAGTCATGACTTGTGGTCAAAATCCTTCTATTCAAATCTCAATATTCCTAATTGGTTTCCCTAACTAGAGTATGGTTAACTTTACTTAACCTAGGATATCATATCTAGTTAAGTCAACTTAACTAGGGTTAGGTCACAAAGTCAAAGCTAGTCAAAGTCAACCTAGTCAACCCTTATTCAAACAATTCCAAAATAATTTCTAAAAATTCCCATAAATTCAAATAAATTCTAATAAATTTAAACTACCCCAAAAATGTCAAAAATAACCTCAAAATAGAAATATGGTAGTGACACCCTCTGATAGTGTGCATTCTCTACAGCCCTCACAGGAGTCGATCCGAGTGGAGGAACTCCGTCGCCAGCTTACTGAGATACGGGACGAGCTATTACGGAGGATTATGGAGCATCAAACGGACAATACAGCGCTCACCGTACGATTTGATATGCTCGAGCACACCATTAGGGAGACAGGTGAGAGAACGGATCGTACCGTTCAGGCGGTGCAGGAGAGGGCGGATCTTGTCGTTCACACGTTACAGGGGTCGCAGGTGGCCATTGGCAATCAGGTTAGAAGGCTGGAAGCTCTTATGGATTCCACCAACTCCAGACTGCTAGCCATGGAACAGACACATCCTGGTCGTGCGTCGGCATCCACACCGACTGTAGCGGTTCTACTCCCTCTCTTCTTTCTACTGATGAATCGTCATCGGTGATGCTGACCCCGGAGCAGTATAGGTTCATGGTGTCCCAGATGCAGCGACTGCCTCCTCCTCCTGACCAGGCGTAGTCCTTTATTGGACTTATTTTTATTTGTTGTGTTGCTGACCCATTGTTGGGCCTTTTTGTATTTATTTTATACATTTAGTGACAGTTTGTGTTATGTTGAACATTATCAGACAAACACTTTTTATAGCCGTTTGGTAGTGGATTTGTATCCACCCGGCTATTTTCTGTCTTTCTGATCATTGGATTCTATTTATTTGATTATTGGTAGCACATTTTTATCATTTGTCTCTATATTGGTTTACCGGTGTTGAGTGTTCCAACGAAGGGGTCGACGAACCCAGAAAATTCTACGGAGGATTGCTCTGGGTCTATTATTTGTAAACTGTCATTTTAGATGCAGGTACAATGTTTATATCTGTCATTGATATAAAAAGCATATATATTCCTGTTTTTTATATATTTTTTTGAATTTAGTGACGTTTAGCGACGCTTAGCGACGTGTGCCTACGTCACTAAGGTGTATCCGAACGTCGCTAACCTGAAAAAAAATGTCGTATAACGTCGCTAACTTGTATCAGAACGTCGCTACTACACTGACGTGGCAAATTGGATATTTCAGCAACAAAAGTAACACAACGTCGCTAATAGCGTCGCTACGTACGTATCATGACGTCGCTAGCATGTACCGAGGACGTCGCCGATTGTCGCAAGATGTTGCTAAGAAAGTGACATAGCAAACCCAAATTATCAGATATAACGTCACTAAACGTTGCAGATTGTGTCGCTAATGGTTGAACTGCCAGCGATAATTAGCAACGAATAATTACGTCGCTAATTAGCAACGTCATGTCGGCAAACGTTGCTAGTAGGATAAAGTGCTAGCGACGTTATGTGTCATAAAAAGGCGTTGCTATAGCGACGAACATCGATATATTCTTTGTTAGCGACCATGTATTACACGACTACGAACATACGTCGCTAAATACGTCGGTAAAAGGATTTAGTGACGTTTTTTTTTATGTTTAGCGACGTCTTCTTCCGTCGCTAAACTGACTTATTCTGGTAGTGTTTCTAGCATACAAAAGTACATTTTATTAAGGCATGACGGAGTAGGAAAGAAGGATCATAGTCCTCCTACCTTTGTCAATTCTTCTACGTTTCGTCGAGCCGATGTAGCTCGATTCCTTAACTTGTTGCACGACCGAATCTGACTTAGTCATTCGAGCACTTCGTGCTCCATCGAACTAACTGACTAATACTACTTATTGCCCATGCCTCAGCCCGTTGTGAGGCGATACTTTGAACTTCTGCAGACTGTTACAAATAAGTCAAAATGTCGACCTCAAAAATCTCGGCGTAAAAGTCTGCACATGAAACCAACTCAATTAATACTTCATCTAAATCAACTTAACCCTTGCATCGATTCGAATCGATGCTTCTTTGAATCGACTCAATATTTCTTCGGGTCAACTTAACTTCTTCGAGTCAACGAATCAACGTAATGCACCGTACGGAGCGGGACATTACAGCTCCCTTTCCATCCAAACCCAACCCCCTTCCCCCCTTCCCGCCCTACCCCTTCCCCTCTCTCTCCGCCATGCCCCACCCCATGTTGTCTCGTCTCGCCCCCGCTCCTCCTACCTTCGGCTACACCACTGTCCCCTCTCTTCGGGCGCATGCAGTCGACAGCGACGACATCGAGAGTGAGGGGGTCTGGCAGTGGTGCAGTAGGGTGGAGGGAGCGGGGCAGCGGTAGGGGGTGTTGGCTGGAGGGGACAAGGGCAAAGGGGAGGAGATGTGGTAGAGAATGGTAGTTTTAAGTTTGGAACAAGGACGTTTTTGTCCAATTTTCTTCAGGGTATTAACTTGTACCCAAAAAAGGTTTAGAATATCAAGTTAAAAAACTAGAATAATTGAGATATCAAGTTGCAATTAAGTCAAAAAAAATAAAAAGAAGAAGATAAAATATATTTTTAATTCAACTTTCAATATTTTTGGCTGACCAAGAATATGGGAACTCATAATTCTATTCTCTAGCCATAATATTTAATAAGCTATAGAGGATTTATTTAGGCAAATGTTAAAGGCCACCCCCTTTTTACTAAGGGCCACCAACTTAAAACTTTAAAAAAATTTACAAGTTTGTCATTTTGAAAATACTAAGGGCCACCCCACTTCTGCCAATCGAGGACTGCAGGGCTTGCCTGCAGTCCAAAGTGAAGACATGACTGCAGTGCTGGCCCGCAGTCCTCAATTGACAAAAAAAAATTAAGCTACAGTGACTGCAGGGCTTGCCTGCAGTCCAAAGTGAAGAGAGGACTGCAGTGCTGGCCTGTAGTCCTCTTCGTCGACAATAGCAATAATTCTCAAATCTCCATTTCAATTTCATATTGCAAATTCTGCAAAACAAAAAAAGAAAAAGGAATAAAGAACGATTTCCCCCTTTCTCTCTCTCTCTCTTTGAAATCGATCGGTAGCAATTATGTACAACAAGATGGATCCTGAGATGATGAGGATCGCTCAAGTTCAGATGAGGGTTCAGAGGTTAGTGATGGAGGTGAGGGTTATGGTTAGGTGGTGGTGCCGTAGGCGTCGGTGGCTGCGGCTTAGGTCAAGATGGTCGGGACGGTGGAGATCGAGTATGTAGGATCTTCGGAGGATGGGGTCGTCGGGCTTTGCGAGCGGTGGTGATGACTTGGTGGTTGGCCGGGGGAAGGGAACGACGATGGTGGTGGTGGCAGTGGCTATGGCGCCAGAATTTGGGCGCAGGTGGCGGTGGTGTGTGAAACCCATATTTTGTGATTTATTAATATTAGTGTTTTGTATTAAATATTAGTATTTCTAATATATTATTATTATTATTATTATTATTATTATTATATATTTTTGAGTGCAAATGATTTTGAAATAATAACAACGAGAATTTTTGAATTCAGACCCAGACCGAGTCCGAACCCAGACCTAGGCCTGAGCCAAACCCAATCTCTTTTTTCCTATTTCAAAATCTGACTTGGTTAATGTTTTTTTTAAAAAAATAGACTTGGTGAGCTGGTCCCGATGGACCAGCACCTATACTTTTTCTCCCCACTCGGTCAAGTCAGCCATAATTTTCTCTCTGTTTTCACTCCCCTCCAAGAACACTCCCAACTCTTCACCATATTCACTCCACTCTTCCTTTATTACTCTCACAACCCCCCCCACTCATCTCATTCACAGGAGACAAATACTCTTCCCTCTTTCACTTTCCCCCTCCTAACTACTCCCCTCTCATTCTTCACAGAGAATAGACTCTGCTCTCACCCTCTCCTCCTCAAACCCTCTCCCTGCCAGAGCTTTCCCCGTGCGGCGTTCTCCGTCGGCTTCCTCGCCGACGTTCGGCGACCCCCTCACCGCGCCAGCCCTCCGGCGAGCGCGCCGACCCGCGCCACTCCCTCGGCCGACCGACGTGCCCCACTCCAGCCCCGACCACGCCCAAGCCCGCGCGGCCCCCTCCGGGTCAGAACCCGTCGGCGCCCCCTTTGCGGCCCTCTGGCCGATGCCCCTCCGGCCGATCGCCTCTGGCCCGTGCCCCGTGCGGCCCACACCCCGCCGAGCTTCCCTCGGCAACCGCCCCAGTGCGCCCCCTCGCGTTCTGGCCGCTGCCCTAGCCGCTGCCCTAGCCGATGCCCCTCTTTCACTGCTGTTCCAGCTTCCCGACAGTACCCTGTTGGCTTCCTCGCTGATCTAGGTGCGTGCCCTAGCCGTGCACTCCCCGATCTGCTGATTTTCGGCAACGACGCTGCTAGACGCTGCTGTTCCAGCGCTGTTTCGGGAATTATTCGCTATTTTCGGAGCTCTATATTCTTTCTATTTTCATCTGAGAGCTCTAGCCGAGCAACTTGAGGTATAACCCCCTGTCCCGCTCATTTTATTTCAGTCGATGATGAGAAATGGTCCCCGATTCCCTTTAGGGAATTCGGTTTTAGCGACATCGTAATTTTCTGGGACTTTCGGAAAGGTTCTGTGAATTATTTTGGATTCCCGGAATATTTCGGGAATTGATTTTTGGTATGTTTTAGCTTTCCGGATTTTCGGTAGCGTTCTGTGATTTGTGGAAATGGAATCGGACTTCCGAAATTAATTTCGGGTCGTTCCGATTATTCTGTGGATTTGTTGTGGATTTTATATATATATAAATTCGGGTTTTTCCCTGGTTTGGGATTTGCAGGAAATTATCGGCCAGTTTCCCAGTTTTTGGGTTGACCAAAAACAGAGGAGATGCTGCCGGATTTTTCCGTAAATCCTAGATTATTTTAAAAATGAATTTAAAATGAATTTCGGAATTTTATTTAATATTTGGTTTTGGGTGACGACCGTATCGGTCAATGGACCCGGCTAAGTGCAAACGAAACCGGCCCCGCCCGGACGTTGAGGCATTAGCCAAGTTGAGGATTGGACCATATCTGAGACTTATTAATTATATTTATTTTTATTATTAAATTCTGTTTATATTTATTAATATTTCAGTTTAGGACTAACGGCGGTTTTGTCTTATTTTAATTTATGTAAATAAATTGTAATGGGCATAAGTCCAGCTGGCTGTGGTCTGTAACTGTAATTGGTAGATTAGATTTTTGTTATTTCTGGTTTTGCGAGTTTTTCTATTAAACGATTAAATTGAATAAAAGTATTTTTGTATAAAAATAATTAAAATTTTCTCATCTAAAATTGACAAGTTTTTATTTAATTAAAATCATGTATTTCTCACTAAATAAGAAAAATTAGCTTTATATTTTTATACTATGAATATACCAAGTTTTAATAATTAATCTGGCATCGACGAGTTTTCCGAATTCAAAAGTTAAAACGATCTTTTCCCTCGTATTAAATCAACGCACTAATAATCGCGTTTTGCTTGTGTTAGCTAATTAAAAGATTTAAAATTGACTAGGGAACAGTTTAGAGATTGCAACTAGCTTAGTTAGCATTGACGATTCTTGGTTTCTGAGATAGCTTATCGAATGTAGTATTTCGAGGAAGAGTCTGAACTTCCATCTCGACGTATCAACCTTTCTTAGTCCAGTCAAACCTGAGGCAAGTATATTTCGTGTTAGTTTACAATTATTTAGTAATCGTTTTATTGCAAGTTTAAACCACGATGCAACACGAGCACTGACTGTAACTACTGTAACTATTGGGGACTGGGGGAATAGTGTAATGAGTATGACCATACTGTAACTTTACTGTAACAAATCCCATATCCCTTACTGTAACAAGCCCAAGGCCGGTCATATTTCATTGCCTATTCACATCACAGAACTGTAACTGTTTTAAAACTGTAACTACTTAATTGTTGATTTCAAAACTGTTTAAAAGTGCATGATTCTATTATTATTTCAATTGTCAAATTAGCATGAATTGTACTTTGCTCCCTCCTGACTGGAGACCCAACATTTTAGGTATCACTGATGAGACTTTGTTCCGCGATATTTCTCGAGGTCCCAACTAGAAGACGAGGATTTCGAGACTGATGAGCTGTTTGCCTAGAGTTTTCTTTTCTTCTTGATGTATGTAGAAAATGGTTTAAGTTGTATTCTTTCATTTCAATGTAAAAGTTTAATAAAGTTTTAAATTTCCGAATTTTGAGCTGTGACAAATATAGACGTTGTTGTGGTTACCTGCTAAAGGAACAGCTTACTGCCGCCGTCTCAACAACGGCGCAGGCTGGGCATGATCCGGTTCGACCCAATTATTTGGGATCGGGTCTTGACATATTTTTAGTGGTGGCCCATGCAGGTCAGAACAACAACTTAGGAAAACATATTTAGAAACAATTAGAACACTAAAACATCAATTTGTCACAACATAGGACCGAAATATATTATAAATAAATATTTTTGTTTGATTATAGACTGGTAGGATACCTTGCTTATGTTTGCACCCTAAACCTTTCAGAGAATGACCATTGACAAGACCAATCCTGCTGGCGATTAGGTGTCATCTCCGGATCATACCCCATCTCCTCAACCAAGTCCAGGGTTTATTCCCTCGCAGCTGATTGACCGTCCCCATAATGCATCCAGTGAAGTTTTCACTACACTGGCGATTCCTACCTCTTCTCAAACTGAGTTGCATTCCTTGGGAAAGTACCCTATTCCTGTTGCTCTACCAGTACCAGCAAACACCTCCCAAATGGTTGCCCTATTTCAAGTAATCATAGAGTCCCAGAAAGCTCAAGATGAAGCCCAGTAGGAACAGATGAATATCACGAGAGAAGACATGAAGAACGTCAATGATGTAGCCTTAGCTATCTTAAACCAAGTTGGAGTGGAACCTCACCCTAGGAGGGGTACCCCTGAAATCTAGAAGACATTTTGAGCCCTATCCGGCAGTTATATCGTAAGAAGCTATTGGTTTGTGACTACTGTAAAAGGCCTGGTCACCAAGCCAATATCTGTCGTAAGAGATTGGGGAAATATTTGGTATGTGGATCTACTGAACATCGGGTAAAGGATTGCCCCTTATCTTTCCATCATACCAGAATACCTATTCCAGTAACACATGTTAGGCCACAACCTAGGGACTCTCTTCCTATCCAACAGACCCTGCCTACTACAATAAGGCATGATGCATACTCGAGGTTCATAGAAGATGAAGCAGTTGGAGACTACTCATGCAAGAGCCAGAACCATGAAGAATAGTACCTAGGACTGCTGAATAGCATTATCTATTTTTTTGGAAGTTGTAACAGGATGTCCTTAGATCAATCATAAGAGTTTTTTTGCTGTAGTTCTCCACATGAATAAAATTCTTAGTTACATCTTTATGGCAGATGTTTTTTCCTGATAGTCTTCCCGGATTATCCCAGATCTAGACATAGGATTCACCATTGACCTAGTCCCCGGCTCTTTCCCTATCTTTAAAGGATGATACAGAGTCAACCAGAAGGAGGCCAAGAAGATGAAGGACCAGATCAATGAAGGCTCTAGGATTTATCCAAGATGGAACTTCACCTTAGGGAACACCTATCTTGTTTGTGCCCAAGAAGGATGGAACAACGGATGTGCATCAATTACCAGACACTAAAGAACAAGTACCCTCTGCCCGGATCGAGGATCTGTTTGACCTATTTGTGTGGAGTTAGGGTGTTTCGAAGTTTGATTTAAGATCTGACTACCATCAAATCAAAGTCAGGAAGGAGGACATTTCCAAGACGACGTTCAAACACCAAGTATGGGTAGTTTTCTTTGGTCATGACGTTGGACTGACAAATGCTCCTGCTGTGTTCATGAATCTCATGAACAGAGTTTTTTCATGAGTATTTGAATCAGTTTATCTTCTCCATAGATAACATTCTGATATATTCGAAGACTGAAGAAGAGCATGAAGAACATCTGAGAAAAGTTCTGGAAACTTTGAAGAAAAAGAAGTTTTATGGTAAGTTATCTGAACGTGGATTTTCTTTGACAAGGTGGATTTTTAGCCATGTTGTCAAGAGAAGAAATTTCGATGGAAGATAGCTGCTGTTGAAAAGTGGTATACCCCAAGTTCAATTCGGAAGTTTCTTGAACTTGGCTGGCTACTATCAGAAGTTCGTGAAGGATTTTGCCAAGATTGCTGAGCCGATGACGAAGCTCACTTGGAAGAATGAAGAGTTCATCTGGACGAAAGATTGCCAGGCGGCATTGAGGAGTCGAAGAAGAGACTTACCACTACACCAATCCTTGCGCTACCCGCAGGAACCGGTGGTTTCTCAATTTACAGTAATGCCTCTGGAAAAGGACTGGGTTGCGTTCTTCAACAACATGGGAAAGTAATTGCTTACACATCTAGGCAACTACAGACTCATGAGAAGAATTATCCCACACCTAATTTAGAATTTGCTGCAATTATCTTTACTTTGAAGCTATGGAAGCATGATTTTTATGGAAAGGGAGTGAAAATATATACGGACTACAAGAGTCTGAAATATATCTTCACTCAGAAAGAACTGAATGTTAGACAAAGAAGATGGCTGAAGCTGATGAAGGATTTCAACATCGACCCGCTATACCACCCGGGTAGGGCTAATGTGATCGCTGATACACTTAGTCGATACCCAGTGGCGATGTTCTTAACCAAGGAGTGGCACCTACTAGAAGACGTCGAGAAGCTTGGACTGGAGGTTATACTACCTGGAGATAGAAGGACAGAGCTGGATGCTGATTCAGTGTTGATGAAGTTCGAGGCTGATGGAAAAAATCAAGAGGACGTAGTTTCAAAACGAGGCACTTTGCAGGCTTAGAGATCAAGTGTTGGCAGGAACACTTGAGGGTTTCTAAATTGATCAGCAGTGGAACTCTGAAGAATGGTACAAGACTTTGCGTATCGGCTGACAAACGGAGGAACGAGTTGATGAAAGAAATACACCAGTCGCAGTATTCCATATATTCAGGAGCTAATAAGATGTATCGGAATATGCCTCCATTGATTGGTGCTATGGAATGAAGAAGGACAATTCCAGGTATGGGATTAGATGTGAATTTGTCAACATGGAAAATTTAGTAAGAAAACAAAAGGTTTGTTGCAGCCGCTGGACAAATTCGGAGTAAAAGTAGAAGCATATAACAATGAACTTTGAGTAAGGATTGCCTTGTTCCCAAGGAGGGAAGGGCACCAATTAGATTATAGTGGACCGACTGACTAAGTCAGCACACTTTATTCCCTTCAAGGTTATTTTATTCACCGAGGAGTTGGCAGCATTGTACGAGAGGCACCCCTACCGGATTTATGGAGTACAAACCGGCGGACAATCAAAAAAGATAATCCAGACGCTTGAAGATATGTTAGATCTTGTGTTTGGAAATTGGAGGGTCTTGGAGAAGATCATTTAAAATTTGTAGAGTTTCCTTACAACAACTACCAAGTTAGCATCGCCAATCAGTGGAGTTTGAAGAAGGAGATAGCGTCTTTTGTGAAGATTTCCTCCTACCAGAGGAACGATCAGTGTTAGCAGAGCAGGAAAGTTAAGCCAGGTACATTAGGTCATTTGAAGTTTTAAGATGAGTTGGAAGTAGCGTATCGGTTAGCTCTATCAGCTAATCTTGAGAGTGTGCAACATCTTCTACGTATCACAGCTCAGACGCTACATTCCGGATCCGAGTCCCATATTGGATAATTCAGAGCTGAAGATTGGACCCAACCTTTCAGTGCCAGAGAAACCAGTTGCAAGCGTAGTCAGAGGTGAGAAGAAGATCAGAATTTGAGCCATCACTTAAACTCCTACTTCTTATCTTTTCGTTCTAAACTTGACTGATGCTGCTAAGTCAGCCTAGTTTTGCAAGCTAACTCTTTATCAAGCTTGATCATGACAGTATTTTATTGGGTGCATCCACTAATATATTGTCTAATCAGGACCGGTGCATGATGGTCTGATCAACCTCGTGTACTTTGGTTCGCTTTTTGTATTTTTCTACATGGATGATATCATAAACCGTCTCATCCACGACTGCCTTGGAAATTCTTATTGTTGGACCCGAGTTACGAGTGTAGTACCCGTACCTGTTTGATTCTCCTATCCTGCCTTTTAATTTCGAGGACGAAATTTTCTAAGGAGGGAAGATTGTAAAACCCACATTTTGTGATTTATTAATATTAGTGTTTTGTATTAAATATAAGTATTTCTAATATTATTATTATTATTATTATTATTATTATTATTATATATTTTTGAGTGCAAATGATTTTGAAATAATAACAACGAGAATTTTTGAATTCAGACCCAGACCGAGTCCGAACCCAGACCCAGGCCTGAGCCAAACCCAATCTCTTTTTTTCCCATTTCAAAATCTGACTTGGTTAATGTTTTTTTAAAAAAACTAGACTTGGTGAGCTGGTCCCGATGGACCAGCACCTACACTTTTTCTACCCACTCGGTCAAGTCAGCCATAATTTTCTCCCTGTTTTTACTACCCTCCAAGAACACTCCACAACTCTTTACCATATTCACCCCACTCTCCCTTTATTACTCTCACGACCCCCCCCACTCCTCTCATTCACAGGAGACAAATACTCTTCCCTCTTTCCTCTCCAACTACTCCCCTCTCATTCTTCACAGAGAATAGACTCTGCTCTCACCCTCTCCTCCTCAAACCCTCTCCCCGCCAGAGCTTTCCCCGTACGGCATTCCCCGTCGGCTTTCTCGCCGACGTTCGGCGACCCCCTCGCCGCGCCAGCCCTCCGGCGAGCGCGACGACTCGCGCCACTCCCTCGGCCGACCGCCGTGCCCCACTCCAGCCCCGACCACGCCCAAGCCCGCGCGGCCCCCTCCGGGTCAGAACCCGCCGGCGCCCCCTTCGCGGCCCTCTGGCCGATTCCCCTCCGGCCGACCGCCTCTGGCCCGTGCCCCGTGCGGCCCACACCCCGCCAAGCTCCCCTCGTCAACCGCCCCAGCGCGCCCCCTCGCGTTCTGGCCGCTGCCCTAGCCGCTGCCCCTCTTTCACAGCTGTTCCAGCTTCCCGACAGCACCCTGTTGGCTTCCTCGCTGATCTAGGTGCGTGCCTTAGCCGCGCACTCCCCGATCTGCTGATTTTCGGCAACGACGCTGCTGGACGCTGCTGTTCCAGCGCTGTTTCGGGAATTATTCGCTGTTTCGGAGCTCTATATTCTTTCTATTTTCATCTGAGAGCTCTAGCCGAGCAACTTGAGGTATAACCCCCTGTCCCGCTCATTTTATTTCAGTCGATGATGAGAAATGGTCCCCAATTCCCTTTGGGAATTCGGTTTTAGCGACGTCGTAATTTTCTGGGACTTTCGGAAAGGTTCTGTGAATTATTTTGGATTCCCAGAATATTTCGGGAATTGATTTTTGGTATGTTTTAGCTTTCCGGATTTTCCGGTAGCGTTTTGTGATTTGTGGAATTGGAATCGGACTTCCGAAATTATATCGGGTCGTACCGATTATTCTGTGGATTGGTTGTGGATTTTATATATATATATATAAATTCGGGTTTTTCCCTGGTTTAGGATTTGCAAAAAATTATCGGCGCCAGTTCCCAGTTTTTGGGTTGACCAAAAACAGAGGAGATGCTGCCGGATTTTTTCGTAAATCCTAGATTATTTTAAAAATGAATTTAAAATGAATTTCGGAATTTTATTTAATATTTGGTTTTGGGTGACGACCGTATCGGTCAATGGACCCGGGCTAAGTGCAAACGAAACCGGCCCCGCCCGGACGTTGAGGCATTAGCCAAGTTGAGGATTGGACCATATCTGAGACTTATTAATTATATTTATTTTTACTATTAAATTCTGTTTATATTTATTAATATTTCAGTTTAGGACTAACGACGGTTTTGTCTTATTTTAATTTATGTAAATAAATTGTAATGGGCATAAGCCCAGCTGGCTGTGGTCTGTAACTGTAATTGGTAGATTAGATTTTTGTTATTTCTGGTTTTGCGAGTTTTTCTATTAAACGATTAAATTGAATAAAAGTATTTTTGTATAAAAATAATTAAGATTTTCTAACCTAAAATTGACAAGTTTTTATTTAATTAAAATCATGTATTTCTCACTAAATAAGAAAAATTAGCATTATATTTTTATACAATGAAAATACCAAGTTTTAATAATTAATCTGGCATCGACGAGTTTTCCGAATTCAAAAGTTAAAACGATCTTTTCCCTCGTATTAAATCAACGCACTAATAATCGCGTTTTGCTTGTGTTAGCTAATTAAAAGATTTAAAATTGACTAGGAAACAGTTTAGAGATTGCAACTAGCTTAGTTAGCATTAACGATTCTTGGTTTCTGAGACAGCTTATCGAATGTAGGATTTCGAGGAAGAGTCTGAACTTCCATCCCGACGTATCAACCTTTCTAGTCCAGTCAAACCTGAGGCAAGTACATTTCGTGTTAGTTTACAATTATTTAGTAATCGTTTTATTGCAAGTTTAAACCACGATGCAACACGAGCACTGACTGTAACTACTGTAACTATTGGGGACTGGAGGAATAGTGTAATGAGTATGACCATACTGTAACTTTACTGTAACAAATCTCATATCCCTTACTGTAACAAGCCCAAGCCGGTCATATTTCATTGTCTATTCACATCACAGAACTGTAACTGTTTTAAAACTGTAACTGCTTAATTGTTGATTTCAAAACTGTTTAAAAGTGCATGATTCTATTATTATTTCAATTGTCAAATTAGCATGAATTGTACTTTGCTCCCTCCTGACTGGAGACCCAACATTTTAGGTATCACTGATGAGGCTTTGTTCCGCGATATTTCCCGAGGTCCCAACTAGAAGACGAGGATTTCGAGACTGATGAGCTGTTTGCCTAGAGTTTTCTTTTCTTCTTGATGTATGTAGAAAATGGTTTAAGTTGTATTCTTTCATTTCATTGTAAAAGTTTAATAAAGTTTTAAATTTCCGAATTTTGAGCTGTGACAAATATAAACGTTGTTGTGGTTACCTGCTAAAGGAACAACTTACTGCCGCCGTCTCAACAACGGCGCAGGCTGGGCATGATCCGATTCGACCCAATTATTTGGGATCGGGTCGTGACATGGTGTGACAGGGTGGTTTGGTGGAACGGTGGCAGGAGGGAGGAGTGGTGGCAGGGAGAGGCCGGACTGCGGTGGTTGTGTTGGGGTCTGTGTGATGTTGGTAATGGTGGTGGTGGTGGCCGGCCACTGGCCGGGACGACGGACGGAGGGAACGCCTCCATCGAAGATGAGGAACGCAATGGTGGCTGCTGGCCTGCAGTCCTATTTTTTTGTTTTTTTTTTGTT
Organism: Iris pallida; assembly: GCA_029216955.1. Taxonomy (NCBI): domain Eukaryota; kingdom Viridiplantae; phylum Streptophyta; class Magnoliopsida; order Asparagales; family Iridaceae; genus Iris; species Iris pallida. The sequence continues at coordinate 35,169,358 of JANAVB010012198.1, read as the reverse complement.
TTTTTTTGTTTTTTTTGTTTTTGTTTCTCTTGGTGGCCCTTAGTAAATCACTTTACATTAGGTTGCTCTTAGTAAAAATTTGAGAGGATCATGGTTGCCTTTAGTAGGATGGTTGTCCTTAGTAAAAGGGGATGGCCTTTAACATTTGCCATTATTTAAAGTCAGAATAGGTTTAGAGAACTGATAGGTAAAAGTCACTTTATTTATTGGTTATTTCTACAAAAGTCCCTTAAATCTATTTCGTTCTTGCATAAGTCCTCCAACTCTTGCTATATTTCGTTAAGCTACCACATTATTAGAAAAGTTCCAAATAGGACAGGAAAGGTCACCTTCAACGAAGGTTCTTAGGATATTTGCTATCCAGCTAGATTTGATGGAGAGGGCTTTCCATCTTCAAAGTTTGGTTTGGAAACTTTTTAATTTGTGTACTATTTATTTGTGTTACCTGTAGAAAATATAAAGGCAAATGACAAGGTCTTCTTCTTTCTTTTCAACTCTCCTATAGCTAGCATGCGTTAAATAAAAATCGGAATATCCATAATTTCATTACTAAGTCCATGTCTTTAAAAAAAAAAGAAAAAAAAGAAGAAGAAGTGAGTATTACTGAAGTTATTACAAAAATTACTTGGTACTGTCCCGCTTTTTCTATTTTCAAGTGTTTCACTCAAAAAAAATTCTTGTAAGCGAATGCCCACAACATAATGGACTGTCAAAAATTTTGACAGTCCTAAATGACTATATAGGACTGTAAAATTTTTTTACAGTCCCGACAACTTACATGACTGTAGAAAATACAGTCCAGACTGGATCCAGAATTTATGTTGGACTGTCAAAACTGTTTGACAGTCCAGTATATTAATAGGAATGTCAAAAATTCTGACAATCCTAAAAGAAAATATGTTAATCATTTAGGACTGTCAAATAGTCTATTATATGTAGTAGATAACACTTTAATAATATTTTTTGAGTGACAAATTTGTAAATAAAAAAAATTAGACGATCGAAGTAATTTTTATCACGCCTTGAGCAACGCTCTAAAAAGAAATTGTACATGTTAGACTTACAACACATTAAATCGCAATATGCTGTATAGGTGAACCGGCTTGCAACAAGACGAATAAACTTAGTAGCTATTGCTATAGGTCACTACTAACCTAACATTCTATTAGTCTCAAGTTTGGACTCATGGGTCAACCGTGTTTAGTTCTTTAATCCCTCCCGCCATTCTTTGATTTGAATTTGCAATGTGGATTAAATCCATTAATTAATATCCCGTTCCATGGTTGTAACTTTTTCTGATCACAATTACCTGACTGTTGACGTGTCTATTGGGTCGGTTCGTATCGGTCCGGATCTGATTCTGGTCGGAGTTGACTGGACGTGGGTTGAATCGGACAGAGAGTTCCAAATCAAAATCCAGCATGACACACTACTCGAAAAATGCGGACCGAGTTTACTCGGACCGGGTCCGAGTTGAATTCGGACCAGCCCCGGGTTGGCCAAATTTTATTTAAAAATAAAAATAAAAAAAGTTGGGCTTTAGGAGGACTAGGGGCTGTGCTTTAGGCAGACTATGGACTTCGAGTCTTTCATTATATAAAAAATAAGTAAGAAAAGAAGAAACAATTTATTTATGTTATAAATATGGATAATTTATCATAATTATTGGATCTACATATCCTCTGTATTTTGGTCATCTATAACCTATACCTTTTGGTTATCCATAACCTATGTCTTTTGGCATTTCTTTTTTAATTGTCATCATGATGTTAATCTCTATTGTAAATCTATATAAGAGACTCTTCTCAAGTTGATTGAGACAAGTGAACGAAGAAACAATCTCCTCTATTTTCTATCTCAATCTCTTTACTTTATAATAGTTATCAGCACCATTGTTCTAGGAAATAAAAGATGGGAGAAATATTTACGGAAAAATAATTCTCTTAAGAAAAGAAATGTATTAAAGAGGTAAGTATAATATTATATACTTAGATACATGAATGTTTTAGTAAAATTAAATACATGTTTGATTTATGTGTTTATAGATTGATGAGAAACTAAGTTTTCTAGATCTACTTTCTCTTTTAGTTTTAAATATAAATTTGTATTGAACATGTTCACATATTCATTCAAAATAAAAAATTCATGATAATCTATTTAAGATTATGTATAAGTTTTATTTCTATATTTTTTCGTATGAACTATGAAATTAATCGAGAATATCTTGAATTTTCTTCACTTATTTGGAATTAGTTAATTACATTAAATTAGTTTATGTCAATTTTTATTTCTATTATTTTATTTTTTTGAATTCTACAAGGTACTACTTCACATTGTTGTATATGATCGAATTATGAAAAAAAAGGTACGCAAAATATATTATTATATAATGATCACGTTGTTGTATATGTGATACACATACACTACAAGAAAAAACCCTTTCACAACATTGCAAAAACGTTGTAAAGGGTCTCTTACAACGTTTAATAGAAGGTTGTTATATCCAGGATTGTAAAAGGGGGATTATCTTCCACAATGTTTGTTTGAATGTTGTAAAAATGTTGTAGAAGTTCTTCACACAACAATTTATAAACATTGTGAAAATTTATAAAATCTGCCAAAAAAGTTTCTACGACATTTGGCAAGTATTGTAAAAATACCTTTTAAAACGTATTGCAAGTGTTGTAAATATAATGTTAACATTTTGCAACTGTGATAAAAATAATATCTACCACGTTCAATAAACATTGTACATAGATTTTCTACAACATTGTAAAAAGCGTTTATACAACTTTTAACGAATGTTGTATATTTTATTCAATCATGTTTGCCAAACATTGTAATATATATTTTTGTATGTTGTAATTATAACATCAACAATGATTTAAAAGTATTGTAAATAAATTTTACAATGTTTAGAAAAGTTGTTATAATGTTATCTTACAACAGTTTTGAAACGTTGTTGATTATGTTTCCATTTAAAAAAAAAATATAATTTATAAATAAAAATATATTGATTACAATTATACTAATACAAATACAAATACATCACATTATTCTAATTTTCACTAGGCTCATAAACAATCAGTTCAGACAATACAAAGTTAAGATTGAACCAAATAATGAGCAAAAAGAACAAAATAACAATAACTTGAACACAATACATATTACAAAAGCAATAGAAGGCTAAAGAAATGTTTTCTAATGAGAAGTTTTGGCATGAAACTTTTGTTGCTTACTAACTCGAGCCAAGCAAAGCTGAGAAACTTCTAACCTTGATAAGTACAGGCCAAAGAATAGACTACAAAACTACATAGATACTATTATCCCAGATCGAACAACCAGCAACAGGTACACACAGTACAACATTTGATGCCTATAGATAGCTAAATCTGCATCCACAATAAACTTAGGAAAAAATCGTATTCTTGCATATGTTTGTTAGTTACAAAAGATTTCAGCAAAAGTTGCATTATGAATCATGACTTCAAGCAAAGATACAATGACCGTGGAATAACATTTGATTCCTTTCTTGATCTTTTTACCAATCAGTCAGTGACTCGATGTATCTAAAAGTAACTATTTAGAGTTTGGTCTGGCTATTTCCCATTCGCAAGATCATCATGGTACAATGACAGTGGTGCTGCTACCCATCCGGTCATATGACAAAACACATACATAAGTTTGATCTTAGCTCTTAACTTTTTTTTTGCATATCCATATAATATTGTATTAAAGATAATAGCAAAACCAACCTTACAGAGCTATACGACCGATTTAGCATGTCTTCTTTGAATTTCTCGACTGGGCAAAGCACAACATCCTGTTCAATCATGTTAACTAAAGATTATTTTAAATTTTGTCAAACTATCAAGAATAATGAATACAGGGGAAGTTCATTTACTTCTGGTACATTCGCAGCAACCAAAGTGTTTGAAAATAATGAGAGAGGCTTATGCTTTGTTCTGAAGCCAAATGGCCCTAGCACTTAGTAACTTCCTCTTGAATACTGCAACCGTGTTTTTTTTCTCAATCGATAAGCTTGATCTTCATCTTTACACAAGTTTTGGAAAGATGGTCTACTATATCACCTATCCTCGTTCAGTATAACTAGTCTAAATCAGTTTGTGGACTGCCAACTATAAAATCAATGAGACCATTCTCTCCAGATGGCCATAAAACATAAGGGAGTTGGAAGATGTATATTCAATTTTCCAAATTGACCTGTCATCAAGAATTCGTGCACAACAGCTAGCCACTACCACTAGTTATCATGCACCCGAGTGTAAAGTTTAGTTATAAACTAAAATACATAATTAGACCAACCTTTGTAAGAGGGGCAGATATCAGTCCTCTGAGTTCTTAGGAGCTCCAATGACAAGTGCCCAGTACTTCCTCTGTAGTACTCTGTGGATGGTTTCAATGTCCTTGTAGCAAAATAATCAGGTAACATCAGAAGAAAATTTTACAGTTGCAAATAGAATGCAGAAAAATTACTAGCTGAATAATATCCAATTGACAGCTTTTAAGTCCAAAAAGAATAAGAAACACCACTCACATCTGACTGAGCAGTGGAAGTCTTTTCATGGAAGACAGAATGTAGAACTGAAGCACTGGCTTGAGTCCTACCTAGCACTAGAATACCACTACTATCTCTATCAAGCCTGTTACCTCAACAAGACAAAAAATCTTGCTGACATATTGCAAGAATTTAAACTAACAATGTAATGCAATGAGTGAGAGCTTAATTTTGAGTTTCTTACATAACTCAAGGAGTGAGAAACAGACTAATAGAAACTTCATTTATCTTTAATAATTGATCGATGCATGATACACACCGAAAACATGTTGCTAGTACGTACGTGCATTATGATCAAACAATAAATGTAAGATTCGCCTTTCTAAAGAGCTTTTGATTAAAATGCTTGCTGACATATTGCAGGAATTTAAACTAACAATGTAATGTAATGAGTGAGAGCTTAATTTTGAGATTTCTTACATAACTCAAAGAGTGAGAAACAGACTAATAGAAACTTCATTTATCTTTAATAATTGATCGATGTGTGGTACACACCGAAAACATGTTGCTAGTACGTACGTGCACTATGATCAAACAATAAATGTAAGATTCGCCTTTCTAAAGAGCTTTTGATTAAACTGGGCCTACCTATATCACTGTAAACATTTATAAGAAGCTCTCCCCCGCCCCCAACCTCCTGCCCTCCCAACAAAAAAAGGGTCAGCTTAAACATGCTTATCATACTAAATGTTTGTATCCATACAACCAGCTACATTTTTGACAGCATCAGCTCTTAGAATAACAGTCCTGCTAACGGAACTAGGATTGAACGTTGAGGAGGCGAAGAACATATTTTCGTAAAACTTGTTAGTGCCGGGGCACAATTTTCGATAGAAAATTCTGAAACTGAAATAATTGTACACACAACGTTTCAAATGCAGCACCTTAAAGAAGATGTGCAACAGAGATCCTGAAGGATTCTGAATTACGAGGATCTAAAAAGATTCTACGTAATACACAAAAAATCTAAAGAGATTTTGTGCAAGCAACTATCGGCAGTAGAGCTTCTAAAAAGAAGTTACTGTAAAAGGCAACAGCAGCGATGACAGGCGAGAATGAGATGCTGGGGTGAATGAACCACCGTTGCTCAAAGCTTTATTCGCCCCATACGAGCACGAACAGCTTCCAGGAACCAGCAAGTTCACGAAGAACTTCTAGAACGCTCGTAAGTCAATATCTGAGACTTGAACGGGCTTCCTGGACTTAACAGACTCCCTCAACTCTCTTCTTGGTGCGTCTTTCAAAGGAGGCCAAGGGGCTCTATTTATAGAGTGGAGTTGAGACTTCACCTCTTCTCCTATCCGATGTGGGACTAAAATACCAATACTCAAAAATAGAGTTTGATATTTTAGATCATCCCATAATCAGCATAGAAGTGTGCCAGTCCACGCCTACCCCCCGAACACTCCCGTGCATGCACGAGACATCCTGGAGTCCGTGTCCGAGTCCGCACAACAAAAATTAACTTGTATCCTTGTTGGATTTAATCCTTTTTCCTTCTAGGAAAATACTTCCACATGGCACAAACTTGTGCCCCACTACACCTCATGTGCACACCTCAACACAAGCAATGCATTATATTAAGATACTCACCATTTGGTGTAGCCGATGTGGGACTATCTTTTCTAGTCCAAAGGCAAAATCACCAACAATCCCCCACATATCTCAATATATGGGTTGAGCGTTCCCCACAGTTACTGCCCATCATGCATTAGGAGAGATGTCGCTACGACTTGAATCTTCCCGCATAGGTTAAATAACAGCATGATACAAGAATAGACTAAGCCTTGAATTCTGTACCATAATTGTAATTCTTTCTACTCACATAATGACATCAACTGTGCTTCTGGCTGCACATTGAAGGCCTTGTGCCAGCCTGGTTTCAGTGTACAATTTTTAGGCGTCTACAAGTTTACCCTCAAGAGACGGCCTGATATCTCTGTCCATACACTATAGGTGAGTTCTTTATAAAGAGTCATGACATGAAGCATTGCGCTTCTTTGCGGTGCTACGCCGCTATGACATGGCTTAAAGCCGAGGCTTTACCCCACCTGGTTACCTCATCGTAGTGTCATACTACTGTAGCATGAGGTCACAAGCCTCTTTGTAGTGCCAAACTACCCAGCATGAAGCCTTGCGCTTTCGTGCGGTGTTACGCCGCTATGACATGGCTCGCAAAGCCGAGGCTTTACCGTACCTGGTACCTCTTCGTGGTGTCATGCCACTGTAACATGAGGACATCGTCCTCTTTGTAGTACTGTCTACCTCTCTTTATTACGATTATCATACAGCATTAGGCTACCTGCCTATTTGCGGTGCTACTCCGCTGTGACTTGGCTTGCAAAGCCGAGGCATTACCCCTACCTGGGAACCTCATGGTGGAGTCACCCCACTGTAGCATAGAGTTACACTCCTTGTAGTGCTGCGCTACCGTGCTTCCTGTAAAGCACTCCAGGCATTCACTCTGCCTGAGAACTCATTAAGGGATTTAAGCCAACCTTCCCACAAGATCCGTTTTTCGCAGAAAACAACAGTAGACAATAGTGGTTGTAGGTCCGTAACCTCTCCATGTCACATAGGACAAGTACCCACCGTTCCTGATATTCTTCTGGTTAATAGTCCTCCCTTAAACCAAAAGCTAGATGCCTAGTAGATTTCTCTTTGAACTAATAGCATAAAACTTTATGGTAGGAATGTAATAACACAATATCAGAATGCCTTCAAGCCCATTTTACAAGCTGTGTCATCGACCAGCTGGCGCTTGAGGCCCTTGGTGAACGGATCCGCCAGGTTCTCCTGACTCTGAACATCAATCACTGCAATGACACCTCTCTTGATGAGATCGTTCACTGCCCTGTGCTTCAACCGCACAGTTCTCTTCTTCCCGTTGAAGAGATCATTCGATGCCACCGCTGCTGCCGCCTGGTTGTCACAGTATATCGGTATTGTCGGTATCTGAGCCCCAACCACCGGAAGATCATACATGAGCTTCCGAAGCCACTCTGCTTCATCTGCAGTAGCATCCAATGCAATGAATTCAGATTCCATGGAGGAGCGAGATAACATAGTCTGCTTCTTCGACTTCCACGATATAGCAGCTCCGCCCATGGCGAATACGAATCCACCTGTGGAATACTCGCTCTCCATATCTGAACACCATCTAGCATCACTGAAGCCTTCCACTACTGACGGATCTCCGCTGTAGAAAAGTACATATGTCTGAGTTTTCTTGAGATATCTCATAACACGCTTCACAGCTTTCCAGTGCTCAACGCCTGGATTGCTAGTGAACCGACTCAGCATTTCCACTGCAAAAGCTATGTCAGGCCTTGTGGCAGTAGTAGCGTACATCAAGCTTCCGATGACGCTAGCGTACTCCAACTACCTGACGCTTTCCCTCGAATTTGGCTCCAGCTTCTGATCACTCCGGTACGATGTATCAATAAAAGGAAGATCTTGATACCCGTAGCGAGTGAGCATCTTCTCAATATAATGAGATTGTGACAGCGCTATTCCAGTGCCTGTCCGGATGATCTTGAGCCCCAAGATTACGTCGGCATCCCCCAAGTCCTTCATACTGAACTTGGTCGAGAGGAATTTCTTTGTCTCTGTGATGCAGTTTAAATCCGTACCTAGGATTAGCATGTCGTCCACGTAAAGACATATGATTACTCCTCTTCCGTCAGCAAACATCGTATAGACACACTTGTCCGTTTCACTGACCCTGTAGCCATTTGACCTTATCACCTTGTCAAACTTCTCATGCCACATTTTGGGAGCTTATTTCAAACCATACAGAGACTTCATCAACTTGCAGACTTTGTCTTCCAGACCTCTGACGACAAAACCTTCTGGTTGTTGCATGTAGATCTCTTCGGTCAGTTCGCCATTAAGGAATGCCGTTTTCACATCTATCTGATGTATCACCAGCTTGTGTATTACTGCTAGAGCAATTAACAATCTGATGGTTGTCATCCGAGCTACTGGAGCATAAGTGTCAAAGTAGTCGATCCCCTGCTTCTGAGCAAACCCCTTGGCCACTAGCCTGGCCTTGAACTTGTCAATGGTTCCATATGCTTTCATCTTCTTCTTGAAGATCTATTTGCATCCGATGGGTCTTGCTCCTTCTGGCAGGTCAACCAATACCCATGTGTTGTTGGAGGTGATTGAGTCAATCTCGTTATCTATCGCCTCCTTCCAGAATACAGCATCTCTGGTCTTCATCGCCTCATCATAGGTAAGCGGATCTGCTTCCACATGATAGGTGACAAAGTCATCTCCGAAGTCTTTCGACCTCCTCGTTCGCTTAGTTGACGGCTCATCGAGTTCTGGTTCAGCTGGTGTCTCCTTGACGACAACTTCATCTTGGACTACTGGTTCATTAAAGACTTCTGTCTGCTTTGTACCCTCATCATTCTCCGGAAGATCCGCGAGAACAATATTCTTGTGTTTTGCAAACTTGTCTTCAAAGTATTCAGCATCGCGAGATTCGATGATATGGTTTGAATCGATATCAAGGAATCTCCGAGCATCACTCTTCTCGGCATACCCCAAGAAGATCGCCTTCGTAGTCCTTGTCCCCAGCTTCAGAATCTTCAGATCTGGGAGCTTCATATAAGCCAGACACCCCCACACTCGAATGACATTCAAGTTAGGTCTAACTTTGAACCAGAGTTCACGAGGAGTTATGTCGAAAGTTGCATATGGCACTCTGTTCAGAATGAACGTTGCCGTTAGTGCAGCTTCTCCCCAGTAGCACTTTGGAAGACCTGCAGTCAACATCATGGAGTTCATCATCTCTGTCAATATTATGTTCTTCCTTTCTGCTACTCCGTTGGATTGAGAAGAGTACGGAGCCGTTGTCTCATTGATGATTCCATGTTCTTTGCAGAATGATAAGAATTCATGAGACCGATACTCCCCGCCTCGATCACTCCTTAACCTCTTGAGTTGTTGTCCAGTTTGTCGCTCAGCCTCGGCCCTGAACTTCTTGAACTTCTCGAATGCTTCGTCTTTAGACTTGAGCAAGTAGACGAAAGCATACTTTGAGAAGTCATCGATGAAAGTAATGAAATACTTGATCCCGGCCTTTGTAGAGAATTGTTTGAAGTCACAGATATCTGAGTGAACCAACTCCAGAAGATCTGTACTTCGATGGACCCTGTGAAAGGGTTTCCTTGTGATCTTCGTCTGAGCACATACTTCGCATTTCTCTACCTTACCCCCACACTTGGAGATAAGTCCTAGACTAGACATTCTGTTAATACTTTTACAATGAACATGTCCTAGCCTATTATGCTACAACTCAAGAGAATAATCAGAAAAAGTGATTGCATTTATATTATCATCTGGGTTACAACAAGCTGAATCTTGTACATTCCTTCAGTTTGGAAAGCTTTCCCGAAGAATGTACCCTTCTTGGACATCACCAACTGGCCAGCATTGATGTCCATCCTCAAGCCTACGTTGCAGAGCAGACTTCCAGAAATCAGGTTCTTAGCAATTACTGGAACATGCTTCACACCTTGAAGCGTCAGAGTGTTCCCCGATATGAGTTTCAGCTCCACCATCCCGATCCCCAGTACTTCAACTTGTGCCTGGTTTGCCATTATGACCTTCTCTGAAGTTGGCTCATAAGAGATGAACCAGTCTTTGTTTGAACAGATATGGCAGGTCGCACCAGTATCTATCCACCAGTCCAAGTCAGCCCCCACAGTTGCAACCTGGGCTATTATGGCAACTAGATTAGTAATCATAGAAACCTTACTAGGCTTACCTTGTTCTTTTGGCTTGGACTTGCATTCGGATTTGTAGTGGCCCTTCTTGCCATAATTGAAGCAAGTCACATGGGACTTGGACTTCTGCTGCTTGAAAGCAGGACCCTTCACTTTCAGATTTGTGAAGTCCTTCTTTTTGCGATAAGAAGCAGCCTGTTTCCCCTGGTACTCTCTGGTTTGGACCAGATTTGCCTTCGCCAGTTGTTTGGACAGAGTATCCATCTTCTGTTGAGAGCGCATCTCGTCCTCAACATGGATCTCTTGCAAGAAATCTTCCAAGCTAATTTCCATCTTCTTTCGATGCATCCTTGCATAGAAGTTGCTCCATTCTGTAGGAAGTTTCGCGACGATCCCTCCAACGACAAACTTGTCGACGAGGGGCATATTCTCGTCTTCTAGTTTCTGACGCAACTTCAGAAACTCCTTCACTTGGGACAGCATCGCCTTCTCGTCTTCGAAGATCCACTTGTGGTATTTTTCTACCATGAAGATCTTGGACCGGTTCTCGTCATCTTCATAGAGCTTTCCCAAGGAGTCCCATATCTCTTTGGCAGATGTCTTCTTGGAGTAGGACTCTGCCAGAGAGTCTTCCATGGAATTGAGTATCAGTAGTTTGCATATACTGTTTTCTCTCTTCCACTTCGCTTGCTTGGTCGTAGAAGCGGCCACAGCCGCAGCAGATCCAGTGGTTGGAACGATCGGTTCTTCTTCTGACAACACGTGATCAACATTCACGAGTTAAAGATTTAAAGTGACCTTTCGTCTCCATATCTGGAAGTGTTCGCCATCGAATTTCTCCAACTTGTTAAAGCCGGTATCGATGAGCGAAGCACGAGAATTATCCATCTTCTCAATAAAGCTTTGAGAATGTTAGTGCCGGAGCAAAATTTTTGATGGAAAATTCTGAAACTGAAACAATTGTACACACAACGTTTCGAATGCAGCACCTTAAAGAAGATGTGCAACAGAGATCCTGGAGGATTCCGAATTACGAGGATCTAAAAAGATTCTACGTAATACACAAAAAATCTAAAGAGACTTTGTGCAAGCAACTATCAGCAGTAGAGCTTCTAAAAAGAAGTTACTGTAAAAGGCAACAGCAGCGATGACAGGCGAGAATGAGATGCTGGGGTGAATGAACCACCGTTGCTCAAAGCTTTATTCGTCCCATACGAGCACGAACAGCTTCCAGGAACCAGCAAGTTCACGAAGAACTTCTGGAACGCTCGTAAGTCAATATTTGAGACTTGAACGGGCTTCCTGGACTTAATAGACTCCCTCAACTCTCTTCTTGGTGCGTCTTTCAAAGGAGGCCAAGGGGCTCTATTTATAGAGTGGAGTTGAGACTTCACCTCTTCTCCTATCCGATGTGGGACTAAAATACCAATACTCAAAAATAGAGTTTGATATTTTAGATCATCCCATAATCAGCATAAAAGTGTGCCAGTCCACGCCTACCCCCCGAATACTCCCGTGCATGCACGAGACATCCTGGAGTCCGAGTCCGAGTCCGCACAACAAAAATTAACTTGAATCCTTGTTGGATTTAATCCTTTTTCCTTCTAGGAAAATACTTCCACATGGTACAAACTTGTGCCCCACTACACCTCATGTGCACACCTCAACACAAGCAATGCATTATATTGAGATACTCACCATTTGGTGTAGCCGATGTGGGACTATCTTTTCTAGTCCAAAGGCAAAAACACCAACAAAACTTTAGGGGGGCGATACACTGCATATTCCAGAAATAAAAAATATATATACTACACTACTTTCAAAGTCTTTTAAAAGTTTGGGTTGTGGGGTTGTTGTGTGTGTGCCGTGGGAGAAGAGGGGGAGGGGAGGGTATAGCCCCATCAGGCCATAGTGTAGATCTTTGTCCTTGGACCTTCATAATGTTCAAATCAAGAAAAAGTCAGCTATTGATAATTCATAGAACCCATGAATTTTGTTAAGCTCACCAGTCAGGTGGTTCTGAATAATCAAACTTCAAAAACACATCACCTAATGCGTCCATACTGTATTTGATGCCAACACCACCCTGCATGACATTATTACAGGGTATGAAAATCATAAAAGGAGTAAAGGAGAGTAATTTAATAGTAATTACCTGCACTGCCATGCCTTGAGGTTTTTTGACCACAATGATGGCTGGATCCTGATTTTAGTGTACAGAAAGACCATGGTTATGAAAATTTGGGAAGAGCAAACAAACTAAAAGTTTTAGAACCCAAAAGGGTGACCTCCCAAGTGAAACAAAAGTTCACAAACAAAATAGTATTTTTTTGTGCTGTGTTGAGGAGCTGTAGAAACAGTTAATATGTACAAATGTAAAAGCCAGTCACTATAAAGATGAGGTTTTCTAATCCCTACAAGAAAGAGAACGGAGCACCAAATCGTTGCCTTGCCCTTGATTAGGCAGAATACACCTGAAGGCGATGATTTCACTCCCTGAAAATAGGTAGGAACAAATTGAGTTATGGTGTCCAATATGATAAACCTGTGCATATATCATTTTTCTGTCAAAATAACATCCCTAAAGATTACCCCATATTGCGGGATAACTTCTGTAGCGTCATATAATCAACAACGACAACTATAATAACAACAAAGCCTATATCCCAAATTTTGGCTTCGGCTGTTTGAATATTTTTCTTCAATTCTATTAAGGGCACAATTTCCTCATCAACTGTTACATCAACAGAAACTGTCTTTCTGGTTTCGTATTATAAACAATTATGAGGATGCATTCATTTTTAAAAAAAACTTTACGTAAGGCAAAAAAATCGAAAGAGTATGCAAGGCTACGGCAATTACCGAGTAGACAAACTTTGTGCCAGGCCCATCATATTGTGAATTATGAGAATAATATTCAATGCAAGAAATTGCATATGGAAAAGTTTGCAGAATTATGAGAAAAATAGGCATTTAAATTACATAAAAATATCATGCTTAAATAATGCAACATAAACTGAACGAGTACACAAGACTTTACAATGATGACAGAAGATGCTTAAATAAGGCAACATAAACTTCTAACTGAAGTTTCGGCTAGGTGCTTGTCCTTCCTCTCATGGCCATCTGCACTAGGTTCGCTTTAATTATTCACTAACTGAGCAATGGGCATCGGAAGCTGCAACCTCATTGTCCTGAGCATCATCAAGGCCTTCTCCTGGAAACCATTCAGGAACATGGGCTTGTATTTCTGTGTCAATCATCGCAGCAATGGCATTAACATCTTGATCAGTAAGATCCAACTCCACAACCATTTTAGCAGCAACACTTATTGATGTGTCTTCTTAAATATCAAATGGGAAGTAGATGTTTCAAAATTGACCTCTATATGCGTGTATGTTCCTTAATTGTATTTGATATAATTGTACTTAATACCTGTCCCAATTTCTTTCTAGCTGGAAGAACTACAACAACTTGTGATAAATATTCAACATCATCACTAATAAGGGCCTAAAGTTCAGGTCGATGTATCTCAAACTATTGCATATCCTCCAATTAGCAGATCCCTCTATAAACATTTTTTCGAACACCTTGTGCGCATTCTTCACATAATAGTAGCAGACCCGCCGCCCATTCCAAAAATGTCGCCCAAATACTGCTTTTTCGGTAGGGAAATATGATTTCCACTTGCTTGGCTCCCCAGCTTCCCTATAAATTAGAACAAGAACAAAAATCCCCAATTATAGAAACAATCGAAGAATAAAAAAGAAACCGAAGAGGGAGAGGTCGACAAGTTTACAATGACCAAGTAGGGCACTTGGAGACAAGGTTGTCATGGGCGATGACGAACCCGGACACGCTAAGCACTCCCTTCTCCTTGAAAGGCCGGCACGGTCCAGGACCCGGTGATCCTCTCCACCGCCCCTTTGAATTCCTCGTGAAAGCCTATGAGAAGCATTTTTCTTCTTCATTTTCTCTCTTCCACCACCACCATGTATTGGTTCCTACAGTGAGGCAGCTGCAGCAAGGCCTACACAACTGTGATGCCATCTCCTGTGACCAGTTTTATGTTTTGTAGACCAAAAAAATAGCTCTTAATTAGTACTTAGATTGGAGAGAGGGGAGAGAGAGATAGAGAGAGAGAGAGAGAGGCAAACCTTAATTAATACTTCAATCTGGAAATAACTACGACCGTGAATCGCGACCCCATGCCTTCACTTGTATGGCCGCTATGAAAATTAGGTCAGATAGAACGAAGGGAGAAAAGAGTGAGAAAGAGTTGGTACTAATGTGCAGTAATAAAAAAAATGCAGCTAAAGGCGCCAAAATGAAAATAAAGAGCGGAAGACTCAAAATTTTAGATGATGCTAAAAATGTGTTGTTTTTTGTCATTTAGTGTTAGATGACATTCTAACAGTGTCATTAAATATATAGTTATGACACTTTTAAAAAAGTGTCATAGATGATGATAAATATTCCATTACAATGACATGTTTTAGCAAAGTGTCATAATAAAAAAAATTTAACGACACCTATTTAACAAGTGTCGTTAAGAAAGTGTCGTTATATATCTTTTTTGTTGTAGTGAGTCTAACTCACATTTTGTTACTTCAACTAAAATTCTTCTCGGACTAGGTGTCCGATGACTACATTTCTAGAATCATCAATATCTTTTGTCTTATTTTAAGTTATACTAATTTTGTAATTAAATCTGCTACATGATAACAATAAAATCTCTCTATAAAATGTTTCTTTCCTGTCAATCACGTAGGCCATAGACTAATGAAATAAGGAAAAAAAAGTTTTCTTTAGTCCAATTTTATTGAAGGATCAAATTATCCTGCAAATTTACTATTTTCCTGAAATATTGAAAGAGTTGTGCCTGAAGATCCCACTCCTTTCATAATCCAGGAATCAATAAAAATTTTCTAATACATGTAAGAGTGCAAAACAGGAGAATTTGTAAATGATGAGTCATGGCAAGAAAGTGGAAAACGAAAAAGTTCAAACGATGAGTCATGGCAAGATCACAACCATGAGCATAACTATAGAAATAACTATAAAATCCTAAATAAACTAGGAAAATTGGGGGAAAAGAAGTATACTTTCCACACAAAAAAGTCTCTGAAGATGTCGTAAGTCCCTCGTGCCGATCTATCTCTCTCAATCTCCTTCCGATGATTTGAAGAAAAATTCAAAAATAAAAACAAAGAAAGAAGATCAATATAGAAGAAGAGGCTGAAATCAAACCTGTAACCGAAGTTCGAATCAAACCTGTAATCGCCGAGTTGGGGGAGCGATAGACAAATAGAGAGCGAGAGAGTACACGGATGTGGGAGGGAGAGAGGGAATAAGGAAAAAGTTTAGTAGAGAAAAAAAAGAGGGAGAGTCAGCGGTGGGGAGAGAGGGAACGAAAAAATTATGGGGTAAGTTACAAAATTTTGGGGGGCAGGTAGAACAGGTTTTTTTTGTACTTTGTATTGCTATTTTTGTACTCATTTAAAGAACAAACCATAGGCATATGGGTTAAATCCAGGGATGAGTCGATTCGATTTTGATCGAATCGAGTTATAGGTCGGACTATTTTTTATGAAAATAGAACAAAACCGAATTGAATTAAAAAAATTCTATTTTCGGTCAATTCCGTTTCATACCAGATAAGAAATAGAAAATCAAAAGTTAATAGAAGAGAAAAATAAAAAAAATTGCCATGGTACATACCATATAAGAAATCGAAGATCCTGGTCTAAGAGCTCCCCTAGCTGACCCTGGCCTAGGAGCTCACTGGTTTCAGGGTCCACTATTCTTGCCTCCAGCGTTGGAGAGAGGCGTCCGACCGAGCTGAACACTTGTGTAGGTCCTAAAAAAATCAAGTTGCACCCATCAACAAAATCATGAAAATCAAGAAAGACAACTTACAAATGAACTGCGCAGACATCAGATTGCGCATCATTCAGATTGCACACACCAGACTGCGCACACTCTCAAGTGCGCAGGCTGACGTGGCAGAAGTCATCATTACCTGACAAAATCAAATCTTCTGACAACTGACAGCACAAAGAACGAGGAGACTGTTCGTTTATTGTGCCGTACAGTGCTCGAGGACAGCTGTACATGCAGCACAATCTGCCAGCCTGTCTGTTGCGCGGTCCATCCTGGCGCAATCCAACTCAGTGCGGTCCATCCTAGCGCAATCCATTGTCAGCGCAATTCATGTGGCACACTTCATCATGATAACTGACAAAAGTACATGTGGCATTGATGCCATCAATAACTAACTACGTGGCAACCGTCTGCACACGATCGTGCGTAATTCAATCAAAAGATGCCATGTGTCTAAGACAGTTGGCCTACGATCCAACAACTGTCTGCGCAGTCTGAAGGTGCGCCATCCAGTCCATGCGCAATTTAACTTGCGCTATCCAGAATAACTAAAAGTTAGTTATTTCCAGAACTCTATAAATAGAGTTTCAAGTCTTCATTCAAGGGGATCAGACATAAAGTTCAGAAATATCAGAGAGTTCAGGAGTTCTTGCCCAAGTGCTGCTGCATTCTTCCGAGACTTTTGCCTTCAACTTCAACTTCCGAGGCTATCGTTTTCAAAGTTCACATCGTCCAAGAGATAAAGCAATCGTCTTCTAGATTGGATTCCTACAGTTGTACCTTTCCCAGAATTCTTGTAATCTTTACAAAGTTTGTATCAATAAAGTTTTATACTTTTGTTTCTGCAAACAAAATGGCGACTCTGCTGGGGACGACTTTCTCCTCCGACGAGGAAGTGACAACTCAATGTGACGTTGCGTCTATCGGGAAGACGCATAAGACTCTGGTTGTGAAGATCAACCAGACGGCCTACGAAGCTATGGTCAACTCCAAGACCACCCCCCGCACTGCAACAACTTCTGCCACGAGCAAAGTACGCCCAGTATGGGTCCCCAAGACTGTTGCACAGTTTGGCAGTTCTGCCACCAAGGCTGCTGCGCAATCTGTGGCGCAGTCTGCTTCAGAGAATGTTGCACAGTCTGCCAGCAAGACTGCTGTCTGTCCATTCTGCCACCAAGCCTGATGTGCAATCTGTTGTTTCAATTGCTGCACAATCTGTCTCAACTACTCGTGTGCAATCTGCTGTTGCCAGTACAAAAACTACTTCTTATGCTGCCTTGTCAAAGTATAAGACTCCTATGTCCCTGGCGCAGTTAGCAGCAATTCTTCCTGCGCAATCTACTACTCCAGCAGCTAGAGTGTATCCTAAATACTCTGAAGCAAGAACTCCTACTGCGCAATCTGTTGGAAAGTCATCTGCCAGAGTTACTCATGCGCAAGTGGCCAGTGCGCCATCAACCCATGCGCAAACTGTGCCTGCGCAACCCAAAAGCGACAGCCCTTTGGCTAATCTCTCTTCCTCTCACAGCAAAGAGAAAGGCTCAGTTCCTCCTCCCAAACACCATGTTGCCCCTGCACAATCCATTGGAGGTAGTCTTTTGGCTATTCCTCCTCCACCTCAGAACAAAGGAAAAGGCCCTTTGGTCTTTTTTTAAAATTCTTTGTCTAATGACTTAGAAGACAACAGAGGAAAATGCTCTTTAGCTAACCCTTCTTCCCAAAACAAAGGAAAAGGCCCTTTGGTCTTTTCTCAGTCTTCTTCGATCTTTACCGTAGAAGATCACACTGAACGTGCCTCGGTACTAGTCAGTACAAGAACTCTTTTAAACAAGGATTATTCTTCTCTCCATGTCAAGAGAACTTGTACTGATCAAAGAGGTATTCTGCCTACCCCGGTAGCAGAATTCCAAGATCTCCTAACTCTCAAGATATCCTGCTCCAAACAGGGAAAACTGCTGGTGTCTCAAACAAAAACCCCTCGGGGTGAATTTGCTGATCTAAGAACTTATCTCAACAGACCAACTTCGGTAAAACGCAAACAGCCAATGCCGAAGACCAAACATCATCAGAATCAAACTTCCAAGGTCAAGAACCCCGACACCTATGCCAATGAAGTGAGCACTTCCCTGTGCACTCAAGGGACAAAACATTTTAAGAACCGGAACCATGTTCCGAATATTGTCAAAGAACGGATCCCTCAATCTTTTGATCTCCGGGAACATCTCAGGCAAAAGCGGGATAACATCTCGATAGCTCCAGTTCAATCACCTGATCATCATTGCAATCATAAAGTCATCATCCAGTGTTGTTGTCAAACAACAAAAATATATATCTTTGATCGTCTGAACTTTGCACCTAAGTCAGAGGATGAAGATGAAGTGTTGTACGCTTATGTCAACATGACCTCTCGAGACACTGGGGGTAGAAAGTGCTCTAAGCACGGCAAGCCTCGCCGTCCTAGTCAACGGTATTTAGATTTACTCCAAGAATCTTCTGAAGGAGTATTTTGACATACCCGATCCCGAAGCCGAGATACAATCGGTCAAAGGAATCCTCTTAAAGATCCTTCTAGTCATTCCCTTCCTTCTCATTCAAGAGACGACTCTTTCTCCGACTATGATGCATACAGCGAAAGCTCAGAACAGACAGTGTCCTCCACTGTACCAAGAAAAGTGACAGCTTATGTTGTCAATGAAGATCCAGATGCTTCAACTTCTGCAAATCAGGAACAGTGAATCGCTGCACTAGAAGACAAACTGAAGACCATGGCTGAAATGGTCGCCAGTAAGCATTCTATCATTGTGGCACAACATGCTACACCACCGACTGTACCTGCTGCAAGTCCAGAAATTATAGCATCATCGGTACCTGTCAACACAGGACTGGGGGTAGTATCTTCTCAAGTACCCCTTGTACAAGCTCAACCTACACCCAGTCAGTCAGGTGCTGGGGGTGGTACTTATCATGCTGTTCCTCCTCCTAATACTCAGACTCCACCTGCTCCTTCTAAATCAGTAGAAGATGCCACTGAAGCTGTCAAGTTGTTGCGCACTCAGTTCGAGGCTTTCAAAGAGAAAGACAACTTGCAAAGGCTGGGGATCAAGCAACCATACCCAGTTGAATGGAAGGAAGTCCCATTTCCTCCTAAGTATAAGATCCCAACAATCTCTCTGTTTGATGGCAGTACCTCTCCAAGCCAGTTCATCAATCACTTCGAGGTAATGACTGTCCAACTTCAACCAAATGACGCTCTTCTTACTAGAGTGTTCGTTGGTTGTTTAGCCGGCGTAGCATACGACTGGTATAGAAGTTTGCCCGATGGTTGTATCACCTCCTTCTCAGGGCTCAAACAAAACTTCTTGGAACTATTCTATGAGGGATTCAACGACATGACTATGTCGTCTCTCAACAAAATCAAACAGAAACACAATGAAACCGCTGAGAGTTTCATCGAATGGTTCCGTCGAGAAGCCTTGAAGATGCCTCCCGGAACTCCAGCTGCTGTCACTATTGATACTTGCAAGGCAAATCTTTTGCCTATCATCAGTATGTGGACAGGGTCGACTCAGTTCCAAGATTGGCCATCCTTCATTGTCAATGCTAAAGCAGCTGAAGTTAGCACTAACAAGTTCAAGCAGCTGGGGGTACAAATGTCTAACCCCGACCGTGATGAACACCAGACATCAGGTGGTGGCAATCGCCAAAACAACCGCAAGAACAAGGAGACTTTGAACATCAATTTGAACAAGAGCAAAGAGTCTCTGGTAGTCAACGTAGCTCCACCTACGTCTTCTTCCACTCCTTCTGCACCTCCAACAAGGGAACCTCGTCCGAAAGTAGAATACTTCTTCGACGAGAATGACACTGCAAGCATCTTTGATTGTTTAATCAAAAGCAACAAGATTCAGCTTCTAGACCCAAAGAAACCTAATGAGGTCGGTAAGACTGATCATCCCAAATATTGTGTCTATCATAGGTTCATTGGGTATCCTACTCGAGCATGCTACGTGCTCAAAGGCAAGATACAAGAGCTGGTCAATGCTGGTGTGGTCACTCTGCAGCAAGACGAGAAGACTGTGACTGCAAACATGGTCTCAGTTCAATTCGGTGACTTCCCTCCGCAGATGGTGCAGCATAGCGTTATTCCTATCCCTAAAGCTACTCTTGAGATTGATAATCTTCCCCTCCACGAAGTGAAGGTCTCGTTCCCTTATCTTTCGACAATGGTGAGATTATGTGGATTCATCCAGATCTTGCTTCGGAGTTCAAAGTTCCCTCTTCCTCCAAGAAAAAAGACCGCTCTAAAGGCAAGACAAAGACTTGTAACATTGTGTCTTTTGACCCCATAGTTGACGAAGAAATCCTGTTGGGTACCAGATCAGGGAAAGCTTATCTGAAGGATTACCCCGAAGCTCAAGAGAATCCTGCCTCTTCTTCTGAGCCTGCTCCAGTACAGCATGTTTCCATTAAGGATATTCCTACTACACCTTCACCGGTTGTGGTGCCCATTCCTCCCAAGTCGACGACCGCTGACAAGGGTAAACAACAAGTCCGCTTAGACAAACCTTTGAAGAAGTCATCTCCTTCCGGACTTGAAAAGCCTTACAATTTCGACATTTTGGCTCAATTCGCCAATACACCGGCAGGCTGTCTATCTTCGAGCTCTTGCGTCTTTCCAAAGAGACTCGGAAAACTCTAAGTAAGGCTCTCATGCAAGCTGAAACTTGTCTAGCCCTTCTGAAGAAGTCTACAACAGAGCCTGTCTCTTGCCTTCATTATCATAGTGTTCTGGAATTGATTCCAAACATAACTTTTACACAAGATGACATGCTAATGGAGGACAATAGGCACGATCGTCCTCTCTACTATACAGGATATGTCGACTCGTTGAAAGTCGATCGTATCCTTATAGATCTAGGGTCTGCTCTCAGCATCATGCCGAAGACAATGTTGGATGCGCTAAAGATTCCAGTGCATAGTCTTTCCAGTACAATCACCACCATTCACGGGTTCAACCAGGGAAGGAGTGAGCCTTTGGGCAAGATTCGCCTAAAACTCCAAATAGGCAATCTTCGCACAAAGGTTACCTTCTACATCATTGACAATCATGGTTGTTCTTACAATGCTCTATTGGGGAGACCATTTTTGCATGAGCACAACATTGTTCCCTCGACTCTTCATCAATGTTTTAAATACGTTGATGACAATAGAGAGGTGTAAAAAGAAGTTGCAGATCTCTATCCTTTCAAAGGCGTCGAAGCATACTGCAACGATGCTCGTATGTATAAGGATGAATTCATGAAGGTGGTGTTGTCTCTGGATACTGAAGAAGAGCAATAAGCAGTACCTAAAGACACCCTTATCATACCTGTTAAAGGGCGAGTCTCTCATCCTCAGTCCTCTAAGCCACTGGCTATTCACTTGCCAGCCCAGAAACAACCGATGGATGATGATAAAAGGGAGCTCACCTCTCTTGAGCCACTTGTTATCGATATACGTCGTAACAAGGATAAAAAGTAGCTCACTTCTTCTGAGCCACTTGTTATCGATCTAACTCATAACAAGGACAAAAGGGAGCTCACCTCCTCTGAGCCGCTTGTTATTAACCTCCATCGTAACAAGGCCAATCCTCCTCCACGTTCTTCTTCTCTCCCTCTTGTAATCAATCTGACCAAGCTTGCTAAGGCTAAGGGTCCTGTTGTAAATACGAATGTACAGATCAATAAAAAAGCATCTACTTTCCAGTATACTGATGTCATTTATCATACTAAATGCTATTTGGATATGTTAGATAGCTTTCGATCATTTATAATGGGAGTTGTACAATCTCTTCAAACGGAAGTCTCACTGGATCATCCAAAAGATTTATATCGTATTGTTCCTACTCGTAAGAAAGGCGAGGGTCCAATACTTTTTAGTAAAGGACCGGAACAACAATTCAGTTATATGGATGATAGCAAAAGTAACGACACAGGATATCTCCAATTCCGTCGTTATAATCAGCAATCAAAAGACATCATTCGGAAGATGGGTTATGACTTCAAAAGTGGTCTCAACTACGGCAAAGGTAGACAAACTCCTATCCGTACGACTGTTCCAGAAGGAAAATCAGAGATGTACTACAGTAAGACCAAAAGAGGTCTTGGATATGCTTCTCCTCCAGTACTATCCCCAGCAGTCTCCGACTCTAATAGCGAAGAACGCTCTAATTCTTCTGACTCTAGATCATGGGATTCTGACACCAGCATTGGTGAAGTCCATCGGCTGATCGTATCTTCTAATATGGTCTCAGCAGAACTTCCTGAAGGCTATGACGAGGACATTAAAGAAAGTCCTAAAACAAATCCTTGGGCTCAACGAATGAATAATTAATGGGAACTCCGATTCGAACAACGAGAACCTCCTACTGAAGATCAATTGGTGCAAATTGATGTAGGAGAGAACGGGTCACCTCGTCCAATATTCATCAGCAAGAACCTCCCAGAGGCAGATAAACAAGAATTAATTCTTCTTATTAAAAAATACATTGATGTCTTTGCTTGGAGTTATGAAGACATGCCAGGCCTAGATCCCAAAGTCGCTACTCATAAACTGAACATTTTGCCCAATATAAAACCAGTCAAACAGCAACAACGGCGCTTCAAACCAGAAATGATAGACGCGATCGATGATGAAGTCAAGAAGCTTATCGCTTGTGGCTTTATTCGAGAAGAACAACATCCAGATTGGGTAGCCAATGTTGTTCCAGTCCTGAAGAAACCTGGTAAAGTTCGAGTCTGTATCGACTTTCGGGATCTTAATAAAGCATATCCAAAAGACGAATTTCCTCTCCCTATCACGGACGTTATGATTGACAATACCTGTGGGTTCGAAAGAATATCCTTCATGGATGGATTCTCTGGATACAATCAGATTCGGATGAATCCTGAAGATGAAAAACACACTTCTTTCTGCACTCCTCGCGGAGTTTATTGCTACACAGTGATGCCATTTGGTCTCAAGAATGCTGGTGCAACTTACCAACGAGCCATGAGTACCATCTTTCGAGATTATCTCCGTAAGACAGTCGAATGCTATATTGACGATATCGCCGTTAAAAGTCGTCTAAAGGAAGATCATATCCAAGACTTGAGAACAATCTTCAATCTCATGCGCCAACATCAACTCAAAATGAATCCCACCAAGTCATTCTTGGGTGTCTCTAGTGGCAAGTTTCTCGGCTTCGTCATTACCTCTAAGGGTATACACGTAGATCCCGAGAAGATCAAAGCCATTCAAGAGATGCGTCCTCCACGCAACCTAAAAGAGCTACGAGGATTCCAAGGTCGTCTTACATACATCAGGAGATTCATTTCGAACTTGTCTGGATGCTGCAGACCATTCACTCAACTAATGAAGAAAGGTGTCTCTTTCATTTAGACTGAAGAATGTCAAAAAGTATTCGACAACATCAAACGGTACCTCATGAATCCACCAGTCTTGGTGCCACCAATCTCTGGCATACCATTCTTAATGTATGTCCGTGCCATGGATCACTCATTGGGTGCTTTACTTGCCCAAAAAAACAAAGAAGGTCATGAGCAGGCTATCTACTATCTCAGTCGTACTGTGATTTGTGCTGAACACCGTTATAGTCCGTTCGAAAAAGAATGCCTAGCTCTTATGTTCGCTGTCCAAAAGACTCGACATTACATCATTGGCCAAACTATTCATGTCATATCCCGAGTTAATTCTCTTCGGGTACTGATGAAGAAATCCAGCACACTCAATTCTCGGCTGGCTACATGGGCCATTCTGCTAGCCCAATATGACATGGTATATGTTCTTCAAAAGTTTGTCAAAGGTCAAGCACTGGCGAATTTCTTAGCGGCTCATCCTGTACCAGAGACATCCAAACTCTATGACGAAATTCTAGATGAGACATTAGAATCAAATATGATCTCTGAAGATTTCCTACTTGGCGTCTGTTCTTTGACGGTGCATCCAGAATCGGACCCAATGGTGCCATTGTAGCAGGAGGGAGTTGTTCTCGTTTCTCTAGACAGATCGACCATCCAAAGAGCCTACTCTCTAGATGAACCATGCTCCAACAATATAGCAAAATATAATGCTCTACTTATCGGCCTTCAGCTAGCCAAACAACTGGATATTGAGTATCTTGAAGTCTACGGCGACTCCAAGTTGGTTGTCAACCAGGTCAGAGGAACCTACAAAGTTCGCCATCAAGATCTAGTGCCCTATCATGAAGCGGCAATCAACATGGCTATATCATTCAAAGCCTTCTTCATCGACTATGTTCGTCGAGCTTACAATACCGAAGCAGATGCTTTGGCCAATCTTGCAGCTGTCTTAGCTATCCCTATCAAAAGACAACAGGTGGTGGTCATCTCTAATTGGGAGTTATTTTGTGTCGAAAACAATCGTAATATTGAATTCAGTAATCTTACTGAAGCCAATGTTATCAGTGAAGACTGGAGAACTCCCTTCATCGACTTCGTAGTTTATGACATACTTCCTGAAGATCCCAAGGAGGCTACGAGTATTCGACGATGTTCTCTCCGGTTCTATTACAATCAAACCACCAAAACTCTCTATCGGCAGACTTATGACGGTCTTCTCTTGCGCTGTCTCGCTGGTGATGAAGCGAAGTAAGTATTGAGCGAAGCTCATGACGGTGTCTGCAGAGCACATCAACCTGGTCCTAAGTTACAGGATCATATCCGACGCATGGGTTACTACTAGCCCTCTATGGTATCAGATGCCATTGAATATGCAAAAAAATGTCGAGCTTGTCAAATCCATACAGATTTTATCGACCAGCCATCAGAATTCCTGCATCCGACTGCTACTTCCTGGCCTTTTGAAGCTTGGGGCATGGACATTATAGGTCCCATCAATCCTCCTTCTTCTAGAGGACATCGGTTCATATTTGCAATAACCGACTACTTCTCTAAATGGGCCGAAGCTATACCTTTGGCTGAAGTCAAAACCAGCAGTGTCATCAACTTCGTCAAACACCATGTCATCTACAGATTTGGTGTACCTCGAAGGATCATCCATGATAACGGACCACAATTCATCAGCCAGAAGTTCACAAGATTCTGCGATGATCACCGGATTAAGAATGTTGCTTCTACAGCTTATAATCCTGCTACTAATGGCTTAGCTGAAGCCTTCAAGAAAACTATCATCAAGCTCCTTAAGAAGTTTGTATCTACTAACAAACAAAATTGGAGTGAAAAGCTTGGCGAATGTCTATGGGCCTACCGTACTACGGTCCGTAACCCTACAAGTTTTACACCCTTCTCTTTGGTGTATGGCTGTGAAGCAGTTCTACCCCTAGAACTTCAAATCCCATCATTGAGGATTGCCATTGCTAACGAACTTACTACAGAGAATAACAATCTTCTTCGACTTCAAGAATTAGAAGCGCTCGACGAAAAATGGTTATTAGCTCAACAACATATTGAGTTATATCAACTCGCATCTTAAAGACTTTCAACCGCAAAGTTAAAGTCAGAGCTTTTCAGCAAGGAGAACTTGTTCTAACAGTCAGACGTCCTATGACTATGACTCACATGAGCAAAGGCAAGTTCAACGCGAAGTGGGAAGGTCCTTACATTATCAGCAATCTTCTCAAATGGAGCCTATCAACTCTCAGAGTTGGACGGTCGAGTTGCAATGATGCCTATCAATGGCAAATTCCTTAAAAAGTATTATATATAAATGTAAATGCTTGTAAATCATCAGACAAGTTCATAAATAAAATTCAATTTTATTTCATCATCATCATCCTTCTCAATACTGGGACGCGGGCCACTGCCGTCCTTGTCAAAGACATAGTCAGCAAAAGAGCTGATAACATCCTTGCTAGAACCCACCAGGAACTTACAAGCAGCCATCCTCATGGCCTCTTCCTCTTCAGTCTTTCCTGGTTCAAGCAGGAAATCCAGGATATCCCTTGGTGGTTTGGGTACAGACGAACCTTCGCCTGCTTTTGTCTGCTTTGGCTCGACTGGTTCAGCTGGTCGTTCTTTAGTGCCCGCTTCAACCTTCGGGGTGATTTCAGCCTTCTTGGATGCATCTCCAGACGACATCTTTATATTAAAAAGTGGAAATGATCATTCCTTTCAGATTTTTGTTCTATTTATAGGCAGGGATTCTCCAACCAATGAAGCGACATATTCATCTGACGGTTC
This sequence comes from Iris pallida, assembly GCA_029216955.1. Lineage (NCBI taxonomy): Eukaryota > Viridiplantae > Streptophyta > Magnoliopsida > Asparagales > Iridaceae > Iris > Iris pallida. Next base: position 35,142,962 of record JANAVB010012198.1, on the reverse strand, counting down.
GTCCGTTCATTCAATTCATCCGACGGTTCACCCGTTCATTATCATCATTCAATTCATCCGTTCATTCAATTCATCCGACGGTTCATCCGTTCATTCAATTCATCCGACGGTTCACCCATTCATTATCATCTGACGGTTCGCCCGTTCATTACATCCATCCGACGGTTTACCCGTTCATTATCATCTGACGGTTTGTCCGTTCATTCCATCTATTTGACGGTTTATTCGTTCATTCCACCCATTCGACGGTTCACCCGTTCATCCTGACGATTCATTTTGTTCACACATTTTTGACGATTCATTATCGTTCATCATCCACATCAGCAACTTGTCATCCCTGATTGAGTTATCTACTGAAATAATGATATTCAATAAATTATATTCTGCCATGTCCATATTACCTCTGAGCAGATATAATGAATATAATTATTTTCTAAAAATCAAGAAATATATCATATCCTGCACCTCTGAATATATTTTCTATCGCTATTATTTATATCTGAACAAGATATGCAATAAATAATAGTGCCACAACAAAATGTCTTTTATTGATCAAAATTTAAGACATTACAAAAACATACATGCTACAAAAGACAAGAAGATACAAGATATTTTTCTACTAAGCTGGTGGTGTCCTCAAGTCGATTATCTGTTACCTCAGAGTCTGCAGCCGCCCTTCACGGGATTCCATCACTCGTTTCCTGGCCTCTTCCATCCCAGATTGTTCATTAAAGGTTGGCATGGTTACCATTCTACGAGTGATTTCATCATTATGAGCTACGGCATATTCGTCTCTTTCTTGGGTTAGAGCACCGAGCTATTGGATTGCAGTTTGATGCTCGGTGACCTCATTCTCCAGCTCTGCTTGAAGACGAGCAATCTCCGCTCTCAGTTCAGCAATTCTTTTCACTTTTCTTTCAGCAGTAGATGTCACCGATTCCACATTGGAATTGTACTCAGCAGATTTAGTAGCAAAAGCATCCAAGAGAATTTGGAAACTTACTCTCTCAACTGCAGCTTCCTGAGCCATCCCTTCAAATTCTGCTTGAACTAAGGGTTCTACCTCCCCTTATTCAGCTCTTTGTAGTTCTTTGTTAAGATCTCCAGCCCATCCAATATGTGATCAATAAATGTGGCTTGATCCTCGTCACCTTGCTCACGGATAGCATTTACTAAGAAAGAGGTCGGACCTCTAACCGTGTAAAAATCGGCATCTTCTTTTTCCATCACCCTATCGATCAAAGGCCCTAATGAGTCAAAGAAGAATTTGGTAAATGACTTGATGACGAACTGATTGGTCGCCAGAGCACCAGGAGTCGCAGCTACTCCTGTTGATGACGAGGCAACAGGCCGTTCAGTCTCTTGTATTGGGACAGAGGGCTCTTTGAATAATGGAACTAAAGTAGAGCTGGTGGCCTCTCCTGGTTGTTCCTCTGTAAAATTAAATATTGTCACTTTGCCTGTCATTTGCTGTTGTCAAAAAGAATCAAAAGTGAAAACAGTCTTACCATGGTACGATCCGGCGACTGGCCTATCGTCTGTTGGGACAGATTCTAGTTAAGCAGAAGTAGCCTCAGACACTACTGCCTGACTACTTCCTACTTCAGAGCCACAGGATAAATGACGACTGTTACTAGCAATCGTCGTCGCAAGTACTATGTCCATGCACACTGGAGGTACTGGAGAAGATTCGATTTCTGCATAGAATACAAATAAAGATGTTAGTTATCAATCTATTAAAAGAAGAATGTTAATTTCATTCTATACCTTGGGGATCAACAGCGGGAGTTTCCTCCGGGGCCGCTTCTTCATCTGTTATCTTCTCTGGAGATGCCTGTACCTCAACATCCTTTTCAGGATCTAAAGTGTCATCAGCAACTTCAGGAAGTGTTTGCACCTCAACATCCTTTTCAGGATTCAAGGTATCGTCAACATCTACAGGAGACATATGCTCTTCAGCATCCCCTTCAGGGTCTTGTGTTTCATCAATATCCTCAGATGAAGAGCTCTCCTCATTTTCATCTTCCTCCAGTGCCTTCCCACTGACAGTTGCAGCAGTTTGATCAATATAATCCTCCTGTGAGCCGAAGTCGCAGTCATTTAATGAGTCAATCATTTCACGATCCTCCTTCTCGCGGATTGCTCCCGGTATAAGAGGAAGTTGAGTAGTCTCCGCAGCAGGTAAAGGAGATCGTACGACGTCATGCTCTTCTTCTACAATATTGTCTGTGGGCTCTTCGGCCTCATTTCTCTGGTCCAGCTCTACCCTCTGCTCGATCTCCTCTCTCTGTTCTGGACTGGGAGTTCTATGCCCAGACTCAGAAACAGGAGTGGGAGATGACATGGTGATTCCGGCTGCAGCGTTCACCACTATAGAAGATAAAACTTGCCTAGGAGGAGAGACTGTTCTTTTTCTTCTTCGGTGTGCCAGCTTCTTTGTTCTGTGCAGAGGCCTCTCAGGGCTCTCTACAGTTATTACCTCAGTCTGTTTCTGAACAGAGGTTGGTGTAGCTGCTTCATCTCGGGTTGTCTCGGTAAGATGCCGAGATTGGTATCTTGTAGTAACTTTCTCTGAAGAATGTTCCAAGATTAATTACTTCTTCGCAATAGGGGCAGAAGGCTCTTCTCTCCTTCTCTTCTTCTCCTTGATCGGAGATTTAACAACCTTCAAAGAAACCTTTATTGGTTGGTTGACTTCCTTAGGGAAATTGGCTTCCCTGGAAGCTTCCAATGGATCATCCACTGGTTCATGTTCCTCATCATTATTGGGAGCCAATGTGTCAGTTGCTCCCTTCTTCAGACGATTTGTCGTTGCAAAACTATCAACGAGGCTATAGTTTTCGGCAAAAGTGTTCGCAACAGTGTAAAACTGTGAATATGTATACAGCATTCTTGGACAATTATTATTCTTGTGTGGCATCGAGAACACTGTCTTTGTGTCTCGAGCATTGTAGTAAGCCCACGCTCTGACGCCGTCGATCAAGTATCCCTTTTCTTGTAAGCAGGTTATTGCATTGCCCACATGGAACTGGTCATATCCGAACTGACAAGCAAAGCGACTCGGCAAATATGGTTCCAAATAGCATTCTTTCTCAAATCTGTATACCAGATGTGATGGTCTGATCGCCTTCAACCATTCAAAAATTATTCGACCTATTGGTTGTCTCCCAAGGTCGACCATATTTGGTGCCATGAATTCATAACCCGTTGGAGGGGGAGAGCAAAGAAAATTCCATCCTCTGCCGAGATTCAGAGTGCGTCTGCAGTCCCTCAGACTAGTGTATATCTACGCTCTATGAGAATCTACGCAGAAAACTTCCGCCCACTGCTCCCATGGCAGGATTCATCAAAGATGGATGGTGCAGGAGTAACCATCCGAATAAGTAAGTGTAAGGTAATTCCAGTCTGGGAAAATTCCCCTTATCACACTTACCCTTGAGCATGGAATCTACATACAGACGAAGACCCGCATTTATTCTGCAAGTCATCGCTGATAGTAGATCCATCCGGTAGCCGAAGACTAACCAGACAGCAGCAAAAAGGACACCGCGGTGGAAGTGCTCTACAACACTTGCCCCAGGCATGATGAAACGGCGGAGCCAGTATGTCAGAAATCCTGCTAGCTGGGCTTCTTTAGACATGGACCTGTAGCCCATTCTTACAAAGCTCTCAACAAAATCTCCCGCCTTAAGAGGAGGATATTGATGTTCATCATTGACTTTGATATCCATTCTCTTATTTTCCTCCATCAGTTTTATCACTTCACTATTGCTGAGGGGTTGGAAGAAATCTGGATTGCACGAGTCATGATCTTTTATCTTTTTCTCAATAATATGGTTGAGAAAAAGATAAGTCAACCATTTTGAAGAATAGCATGTGCCAGACGAGCCACTTTTGTAGTAGAGAGAACATATATTGTAATGTCATAGCAACTCATCGAAGACTTCCACCATCTTCAAATTTTCTCGACGAAGTCTATCTAATTCGTCGTTAGTGGGAACGTACTCCTCATAAGGGGAGTCTGCCATTGGTAAATACGAGATATACTTCATCTCGTGAAGGGCCAATCCCATTTCTCCGCAGGACGTCATGAATGTCCCTGTCCTATAGTTGTACCTCTCTGCCAATGCCAAAAATAGATGAGGATTCGGGTAGAAGCCATATACGGTAGCATGTACCGTATGATACAATTCAATCTCTCTGAGTTTATCTTCAAACTGGACCAGTATCCAGTTGGCTATACAGCTCCATCTTTTAATGTCTGGGTTTACCAGACCTGTCAACCGGATGTCTTGATCCGGATAACTGCCTTCAGCCTTTGCGTACTCATTTACAAAGATGGGAGTCCTCACAGGTAACAACAGAGAAGAATTCTCCGGAGGGATGCACCCTGGTTTCAGTCCTCTGAGTAAAGTACTGTGTCGCTCAGAAGAACTATAGAACATATCTCTATTTTTTGGATCCTTCTTGATGCAGATTTTTTCTGTCCGAGCATGCTGAAGAGGAGTGATGTCCTATTCCATCCTTCTGGGATGGCTGGCATGAGCATACCGTGCCAAAGAAAGACATCTAGCAATATCTGGTAACAAGACCAATCTCTCCTTCCTTTGGAAAGTTCTCTGCTCAACACGTGGTCTTGGTTGAGAACTTTTGTTAATGGCTTCACCAAACAAAAACATAGGTTTTCTATGGGTGATGGCATCAGCTGTCTGCAAAGGTTGTCCATTCATTAGGCTTAACAGGGTCTCATTGTCTTGTGCTATCAAAATATCTTGACGAGATGATGGGAGGGCATACTGGAGGAAGAGTACATGGGATAAGTCCTTTTTGTATTCTGGCTCAGCTAAAGTTCCTGTAAAGATTTCATAATTCGGATCCTCTCTGGTATCAACTGCATCAAACAGAAAAATCATAAATTAGTACAAGTCAAGCCAGAGATTCTGTCATCAGATTGTGCAACCATCAGATTGCGCAACCATCAGATTGTGCAATCATCAGTTTGCGCCAGCGTCAGATTGTGCTGGCAATCTTGTGCAAATCAGCAGATTGTGCTGACTTTCGCCAGCGCAGTTCAACCGATTGCGCAAGAAGATATTCTTCATAAAAATGAAGAGTAACTAGTTCGTGCAACCAAAACCCTAAAAAGGGTGGCGCAGTATGATCACATCTCTAAAAAGAGATGGATTTTGAAGATCAGTGAAGTCGAAAAACTCTAAAAAGAGCTTTCGATCGGGTTATCTACCTAGCACAGCAGGGTGCGCAGCTTCGTGATACGAAGGACGAGGCGCAACCCTAGACGAAGACTCGGCAGGGGCCTTGCCCTTGTCGGCGGTGGAGGAACGCTTGGGGGCCATGGAGTTCGACGGAGAAGGAAAGAGGAATAGGCTCGAGACTTCTCTCTCTTAAACACAATGAATGCAAAGTAAAGACTGACAGTAAAATCGAAGAGAACTATTTATAGTTTCTCAAGAAGTAACGGCCGCCTCAGATTGCGCCGAAAAAGTAGGGCTGATTCATCCGATTGCGCAGACAACTCAACACATGCGCAACTTGATTAAAAATTCAAAATTTAAAGTATTTTGAAATTTTGAATAAGTTCAACTTTCGAAAACTTTGAAGGGGATCTTGTAGGTCTTAAAAAAAATCAAGTTGCACCCATCAACAAAATCATAAAAATCAAGAAATACAACTTTCAAATGAACTGTACAGACATCAGATTGTGTATTATTCAGATTGCGTACACCAGACTGCGCACACTCTCAAGTGCGCAGGCTGACGTGGCAGAAGTCATCATTACCTGACAAAATCAAATCTTCTGACAACTGACAGCACAAAGAACGAGGAGACTGTTCGTTTATTGCGCCGCACAGTGCTCGACGACAGCTGTACATGCATCACAATCTGCCAGCCTGTCTGTTGCGCGGTCCATCCTGGCGCAATCCAACTCAGCGCGGTCCATCCTAGCGCAATCCAATGTCAGCGCAATTCATGTGGCGCACTTCATCATGATAACTGACAAAAGTACATGTGGCATTCATGCCATCAATAACTCACTACGTGGCAACCGTCTGCACACGATCGTGCGCAATTCAATCAAAAGATGCCATGTGCCTAAGACAGTTGGCCCACGATCCAACAACTACCTGTGCAGTCTGAAGCTGCGCTATCCAGTCCATGCACAATTTAACTTGTGCCATCCAGAATAACTAAAAGTTAGTTATTTCCAGAACTCTATAAATAGAGTTTCAAGTCTTCATTCAAGGGGATCAGACATAAAGTTCAGAAATATCAGAGAGTTCAGGAGTTCTTGCCCAAGTGCTGCTGCATTCTTCCGAGACTTTTGCCTTCAACTTCAAATTCCGAGGCTATCGTCTTCAAAGTTCACATCATCCAAGGGATAAAGCAATCGTCTTCTAGATTGGATTCCTACAGTTGTACCTTTCCCAGAATTCTTGTAATCTTTATAAAGTTTGCATCAATAAAGTTTCATACTTTTGTTTTTGCAAACAACTTGGCTATTATCCGGTGTAGAAGAATTTGATCATTCAGGTAGGCTTTGTAAGCTCGTATCCTTGTTCACAAAGAAATAAAAAAATCAACTTAAGCTATTCCTTGAAAACTGAAATATGACATACATAGATTAAAATAAATTTGTGGAGTGGAGTGTACCTAGACGTTCGAAAACATGGTGATGAACCTTCGGACACCTCCATCCTCCTATGCTCAAACTGGATGAGCTTATTCCTCCTATACGCGCTAGAATACTCCCTATACTTTATGGCCATGATGATATGCCAGGGAGAGAGAGAGAGAGAGAGAGAGAGGACTGAGCGACACAACATTGAGTAGAGGAGAGGTTGGTCTCTAGAGATTGATGCAACATTGAGCAGAGGAGAGAGAGGGTTTAGGGCTAATTTTTTTTGTATATATAAAGATATGAGTAAAAAAGTAAATGAAACGTAATTTTGAGTTTCGGGTCGAAAACGGAATCCTAAACCAGCGACCCGAACCCAAAAACTGAATTATACTTTTCTTATAACCGAAATTCGATCATTATTTCTGAAACCGACCTGAATTGTTATTCCGTGTTGGTTCGGGTCAATTTTCGGTCAAAACCCGTTAACTGCTCACACCTAGTTAGATTCATGTGAACTCAGCTTTGGGCCGATTGTTATAGGTCTTATATCTCTCTCTAGAACGATATATGAGTACTACATCTTTGATGCTTGTTCCTGTAGGATCACAATTTCCAAGTCATAGAAATGTACCTTTATGTTTGTGTGTGTGTGTGTGTGTATATATATATATATATATTTGTGTGTGTGTGTATGTGTGTGTGTGTATATATATTTTTGTGTGTGTGTATGTGTGCGTGTGTGTGTGTGTGTGTGTGTGTGTGTGTATATATATATATATATTTTCCTTATGTGTGTGTGTGTATATATATATATATATATATATGTGTGTGTGTGTGTGTGTGTGTATATATATATTTGTGTGTGTGTGTATATAATCGAATTTCTGTAAACCAGAAACCAAATTTTGAACCGGTTGGGTAAAGAATTGAACCGAATGCAAGTTTTGGGTCAGTTCGGTTCGATTTTTTGGTTTAAACGGTTTTTTCTCATCCCTACCATCAAGCTTGTTAGACTGCAATTGCAACTTTGCATTCAATTGCCACGATAAATAACTTTCTCTGCTCACATCAAGAGCTTTGAATTCAAGCTTTGCAAGAAAAAAAAAGTGCTTTCAAGATTACAAAACTTTACATACACAACAATATGGTAAAATGCTATCAAAGAATATTATGTATCATATGTATCACATATACAACAATATGATGAACGCTATCAAAGAACTGAACCATTGCTCACCCCTACTTGATGGTACTATTAAGAAGAAAAATAAGGAATCTTCTGAAGCCAAGGTCAAGATTTCGATTTTCCTATGACATCATATTCATGATTATCTAAAGACAGTATATCTATGTGAGGATAATCTATTGAATTTGTGGACATCTCTAAAGGATAGTTTTGACCACCAAATGATGGTAATCCTTTTGAATGCTCAAAGTGAAAGTATATAATATTGTTTCTCGCCTTAGATTGTGCGGAGAAAAAGTAACAGAGACTCAAATGATTGGAAAAATTCTCTCCATTTTTCATGTAAGTAATGTGCTTTTGCAACAATAATATCGTGAAAGAAATTTCATAAAATACTCTGAGTGGTAACTGTCTCTTTGTAGTAGAGGCAAATAGCAACGTTCTCGTGAAAAATCACAACTCTAGACCAACTACATCAATGACAATTCTTGAGACAAATGCCAATAATTTTGGAATTAGCGAAGGTCGTGGTGTAGAATGTGGGAGAAAGAATAAAAAATTATGGATGACATGGTCAAGGCTATCAACCTTACAAAGCTGAAAGCAGTGGTTCACAAAAGAATAAATGGAACAAGTGGACATCAACCTCTAAAGGGAATTCAAATCATCAAAATAAATCAAATAAGAATTGTTACGATCCGACTTTTTTTAGGATAAAAACGGGAATCAAGTTACCAATGAACAATTTGAGGAGATGTTGAAAATTTTATTTTCTATTGAATGAGCACTAAGTCAACTTATGATTTATTTCAAGTACTTATGAACTATTTACATTTGAAGTCATATTTTATTTTTGGTTTCCATAATGAAATATCTAGGTCATGAGAGTTTGTTTTATTGGAAATCTTTACTATAAAATTGGAGTCACATTTCTATAATATGATATTATCATTTGATATGTTTAATTATTTCTTATTATACTTATGCTAGCTAGAATATAAGTTCATATAACTTTTATTCTACTTCATGTAAACCAAATGGGAGTATTAATGCTTGTCATAAATGTGACAAAGATGGACATTGGTTTAAGCAATGTCGAACTACTCAACAAGAGGTTGACAGATTTAAATAATCCAATAAAATGACTTGGATATGTGTTTGGTAAATAGTGCTACAACACATATGATTTTAAAGAATTAAAAGTTTTTCTTAAAGTTAGTGTTTGACATGCATAAAGTGTTAACAATAGTTGGCCCAGCCCATATAATTGAGGGCTTTGAAAGATCACACATCATGTTACCTAATGATACTCAAACCTATTTGCAGAATGCGCTATATCCAAGCAGTTCCCAAAGAAATTTGTTAAGTTACAAGGATATACGCAAAAATTGGTACTGTAAACCCCTAGAAATTTTAAATTTTATTTTTATTATTTATTTGACAAAAATAGGAATTTTTTTACATTTTATATATATTTCTAACAATTATTTATTATTAGTATATTTATAGCCTTATATATATATATATTTTTTTTTATATTTATAGCCTTATTATTAGTATATTTATAGCCTTATATATATATATATAGCCATTTTTTTTGAGGTGTATGTCGACTAGGAATTATGGCATAGATAGTGTAGTCGCGTGCTTTGACTAGTGTATTAGCCATGGTAGGGAAGGCCTAGCTATATTTGTCTTCCTACAAGGAAAAACAAGTTAAAGTTGTGACTTAACCCCTATAAATGGTTTAATTAATTAATTATTAATACTTTATGATTTTTAGGAAATTATGTTGTGCAAAACTAGTTGAAATTGACCGAACCAGACCTAGACCCATATAGACAGGTTGTGTGTCCATAGACGTCCATGTAGATATATTTTATGTATATGTAGATACTTCGTACTTTATTTTAAGGGTTTAATAAATATTTTCTAAATAATTGTTATATATATAATAGATAAATGATATTTGATACTGAATGTATAATTTATTGGGGGAAATTTTCCTACAAGTGTGACTAGGACCATTTTATTATCTGGTATAAAGTAAATACAGCTATATAAATATTTAGTAATTTATTTTTAATTTATATGGTCTAGTCAGTAATTTATAATAATTGTTATTTATGCATTATATATATATATATATATATATATATATATATATATATATATATATATATATATATATATATATATATATATATATATATATATATATATATATATAACAACCCATCACCATCCCTGACCCAGTGGCAGTAGCATTATCGATCCTCGGACCTGACCAGGTTCAGAGAGGAATGCAGGTTCAAGCCGCGGGTTATTCCCTCCAGCAATCGATGACGCAGATTGGCAGCACCAGTGACGCTCTAGTCATCCCGCCGGAGGAGCCCATTCTGGATTCCGCTGGAGATCAGATTGACCATTCCAGTTTAGCCACCACCAAAATCCAAGTGAACACCAGCAACATACCAAACCCATCCATGGCAGAAAAATCTTCATCGAGCCAGAAAAATGACAAGTCGGGAACAGCAGGTACCAAAACTATCCTCACCAGATCCGCCTCCAGGCGGAACAAAAAGCACCCTCTCCATTCTCATTAATGATTAACATCCTATCCTGGATGTTCATGGTTTGGCCAACAAACCCACTATGAGGAGAATCTCCAATCTTCGGAAGATGCACAACATCGATATTCTCATTATTATCGAACCCAAAATTCTCCCAAAAAGATTGAAATCTATCCAACTGTAGCTCGGGCTCCCCCAGGCCGTAGCTGGGAGTTACGATATCTGGATCCTCGGTACGAAGGACATCAACATCGGTGTCATCCACGACGCCAGGCAGGACCTCTCATGCTGGGTGAAACACCCTTCCCTTTCCAAACGCTTCATCCTCTCAGTGGTGCACGACAGTTGTGACATTGCAGAGAGGAAACAGCTTTGGAACGACCTTTTAGACATTCACACCAATCACCTTGTTTCGCCTTGGCTGTGCGTTGGGGACTTTAACGCCATCACCCACAGAGAGGAGAAACTTGGAGGTCGCCCGCCGCCGACCTCAGCCATGTTAGATTTCAACAACTTCATCTTCAATGCCCACCTATCCTCCCTCCAGTTCACCGGCAATGCCTTCACTTGGTACAATATGCAGGAAGGAGATCAATGCCAATACTCCAGATTAGACAGGGCCCTCACGAACATCCACTGGGACGGTATGGGGATCACTACCAATCTGACCCACCTCAATTCATCAGAATCAGACCACTCTCCCCTGTTGATTGAAATAAAAAATTCTGACAACCCTGTCAAGAAGAACTTCCGCTTCCTTAACTTTTGGACCGAGCATCCTCAATTTTTGGACATTGTTAAAGACGCGTGGAACCGGGCCGAGTCCCCCAACCCCCTCGTGCGGGTTAGCAACAAGCTTAAAGAAACTAGGAAAGCCCTTTCCGTTTGGAGCAAACAAGCCTACGAGAACATTTTTCAAGCTGTGCGGATTGCGGAGGACGACGTCGCTCGGGCGGAAGCCAGGTTCGCTGTTGACCGGTCACCGACGGCCAGGATGGCGTTGAATCTGACCAAAGCTATGCTCAAATTCAGGATCAAAGTGGAGACCGATTTCTGGAAGCAAAAAGCGAGATTGAAATGGGACAGCGAGGGGGATAAAAACTCTAAATATTTCCATGACTGCGTCAAAGGCCGCAGAAAGAAGCTTTCGATCCACCAGATCTCTGACAATATGGGGGACATCATCACTGATCAAAAAAACATCCAAGCGGTCGCTGCGGAGTTCTATTCCAAATTATTTTCCAAAGAGACAGTTCACAAAGACAACTTCTTTCTGAATTCCATTCCTCATCTCATCAGCGACAACGACAATGTTCAGCTGGAGTTGCCCCCCACCATGCAGGAGGTGACCGACGCGGTTTGGGCCCTGGATGCGAACAGTGCCCCCGGCCTGGATGGTTTTTCCGGGGTATTTTTTCGCAAATGTTGGGATATCATCAAACAGGATATAACCGAAGCGGCCATTGCTTTCTTCGAGGGAGCCACTTATCCCAAAGCAATTTCCAGTGCCAAGCTGATCCTTATACCGAAAAATTCCAACCCCGAATCCTTTCGAGAATTTCGTCCCATCAGTCTTTGCACTTTCACTAACAAGATCATATCCAAGATCATTGCAACCAGAATGGCCGGATTGCTCCCCAAGATCATCTTCGAGGAACAAAGCGGGTTTGTTCGCGGAAGAAATATCCAGGACAATATCATGTTAGCTCAGGAGTTAATCACCTGCATAAAGTTCCCTGTAAGAGGGAGCAACATCGCTATCAAACTCGATATGGAGAAAGCTTATGACAGATTGGATTGGCAATTTATTATCTGGGTCTTCAGAGCTTTCGGATTTTCGAAAATTTGGACCAACATCGTGTGGAGATCCATTAGCAATTCATGGTTTTCTATGGTTATTAACGGGCAGGCGGGCGGATTTTTCAAGTCTACTCGAGGAGTTAGACAAGGTGATCCTCTTTTATCCACTGTCTTCATCATTGCGGCAGACGCTTTGAGCAGAAATCTTAATAACATGATCAATACCCCCAACTTCCAGCACTATCATACATCCAGCGGCTGTCCCTTCATCACCCACTTGGCCTTCGCCGACGATGTTCTAATATTCTCGTCCGGAGAGATCGGTGCGGTCGAGGTAGTGCACCACACACTGCAGAGATACTCCAGATGCTCCGGTCAGAAAATCAACAACGCCAAGAGCGTTATTTATGCCCACAACAACTTCAATCGCGAGAATGCGCGCGGCCTCTCCAACTTAACCTCCTTCAATGTAGCTCATCCCCCCTTCAAATACCTGGGATGCCCTCTTGTGTATGTGAAATCCAACTCTGGCATCTTCGAGGATTTGATCTCTAGAATCAGGAAAAAACTCGAAGGATGGCATAATGCCACTCTATCCCCCGGCGGCAAGATGATCCTCATCAATCATGTTCTCACCTCTATCCCAATTCATACTTTGGCTATGTGTTCCCCACCTAAGAAGGTTCTGACCTCGATCGAACAGACCTTTTGTAACTTCTTCTTGGGACAAGACACAGGTCAAGACAAGCATCACTGGGCGAGTTGGGACTCGATGGCACGCCCTACCGAGGAAGGGGGCCTGGGATTTACCAAACTCTCTCACATCGTTAAAGCGTTCTCATTGAAACTGTGGTGGAATCTTCAGACGACGAACAACTTATGGACCAGGTATATGAAGGCAAGATACTTCAAACACATTTACCCAGCTTTTGCCATCTCCAACAGCCTGTCCTCTGTGGCGTGGCGTCGGATCCTCGACGGCCGGGACAACGCAGAACCTCTTATCAGACTCCATTTGGACGACGGTCAGTCCAACCCATTCCTGGAGAGATGGGTTGGGGACAGCATGATCCCGAGCATCACCGAGACCCCTAGAGACTGCAAGATCAACGACCTTTGGGACTTTCCAGTAACGAATGGAACTGGGAGAAGATTCGTGATTGGTCCGAAGAAGCCACTGTCGAGAGCATCCGCCTTCACAGGATTCGAATTGATAACGAAGCGGATGGATGGAGGTAGTCGCTCGAAGCTTCAGGGGCATTCTCGATGCGGTCAGCAAGGAGCGCTATCCGCGTCAATGGGAACCAAAATCCTTCCATTGCCCCCTATTGGTACTCTTGCATTCCTAAAAAGTGGTCCTTCCTGATGTGGAGAATCATCAGGAAGAAACTGCCCACATATGAGATTCTGAACACCATGGGGTATAGCTTAGCTTCAGCCTGCAATTGTTGTGTTGAGCGTCAAATGGAGACTATTGACCACATCTTCTATCAGGGGGATCTGCCAGGTCTCATCTGGAGGATCCTCAACCATCGGTGTAGCATTGAGCATGGTAGCAGGCGCTTCCACGATCTAGCGACCTCCTGGGGTTCATCCTCTCACGGACACTAGATCGTAGCAGCGGCCGCCACGTGGGTCATTTGGAAGAACCGCAACAAGGCTAGATACGAAGGTATCCAATACTCGGATAATCAGCTCATACGGGAAGTTTTTCGCCAATGTCGTAAAAGGAGCACCTGGTGTGCCCACAGTTCCAGGACATTTTGGTCCTCCGTTCTCCCCTAACTCCCCTTCTCACGATGATTTTGACATCCCCTTCTCTCCCTCTTTTTTGGTAGTATACTTGTATAGGCTTCGGCATTTTGTGCCTTGTATACTTGCTCCGACTTCGGTCTTCGAGCCTTCATTAATAAAAGGGAGGTTTTATTCAAATATATATATATATATATATATATATATATATATATATATATATATATATATATATATATATATATATATATATATATATATATATATATATACAGAGAGAGAGTTAAATTTAATGTCTAATGAAAGTAGTTTAATTGTAAAAGTTTATATAGAGTTTAGTTATAAAGTTTTATCCATAAATATTTATTTATGCAAGGAATAAATATTTTGAATATTTAAGTATAACTAGAAATTCTTTGTTATAAAAATTTATAATATATATATATACATATACATATATATATATATATATATATATATATATATATATATATATATATATATATATATGTATATATATATATATATATATATATATATATATATTATTCGGAAGAACAGACTTTTATTGATGAAAAAGGCGCAAAATGTCGAAGCCTTTACAAGTAAATGCGCCACGCGCGAAAGACGAAAAGAAAATTAGAAACACAAAATGTAGCCCACAAAACGACAGCTAAACCGAGCAACGAAAGGTAAGACGCTGAAAGCCAGAGCCTAAAGAGCGCCCCAAAACCCGCGGTCATAACCGATCAACGATGGCCAACGCACGACATGTGGTGCCCAGATCAGCCCAGGGCTTCCCAAAAGTCGTACGAGGCGTGAGAGCAATGCCTCTTTCTTTTGTAGATTTGTCGAACGACCTCTCTGTACAATTGTGGGGGCGGTAGTTGACGGCCCTCATATCTGTATTTGTTTCTATTTTTTTACAAGACCCAAATGGCGGCGGTAGCTACGATATGATGCCTGTGAGACGTTTTCCAACTGGCCAGCAGATCGTTGATGCCCCCGGTCATGGGGACAATCCTGAACTTATTGTTAAGGATCGTCCAAATTTGAGTGGCTAATTCACCAGAGAGAAGGATGTGGTCGACGGTTTCTGATTGGTGTTCCATACAGCAGTGGCATCTGGACGCCAGGCTGAAGCCGAAGGAGCTGATGGCATCGTCCGTAGGTAGTTTTCGGCGAGCGGTAAGCCAGATAAGAATGGACCATTTGGTGGGTATATATGTATGCCAAAACTTGGCGGAAGGGGAGGTCGTTTCGTGGGTGCCTCTGACGATGGTTCTGGCAGAAGCCAAGGTGAAGAGTTCGCCCGTGTTGGGGGACCATCTGAGCTCGTCATGCACGTCATTGAACGACAGATTAGATGCTTTCAGGCTAGCCATGGCCACTGGGCCTAGCCAAGCTCTAACTCTATCCCAGTTCTACCCTGACACATCATCATCCCATAAATTACGGATCTCGCACAATGGCAGTGTAAGGACGTTGGGCCTGAGGATGTCATCCCACAACCATCATTCCTTGCATGCCTACGAATAACCGTTCCCCACAATTAAATACAAGTGCGGTTCCGCAAGGCTGCGACCACAGATAATGTGCCGTCACGATGCAGAAGATCTGTTGTTGGCAGACACCTCTGTCAAATGACAAAATCTGGAGTATCTCGTTCTCATGAACCTGGTCTAGATCGAGCTTTCAATAGAGTGGAGAACTTTGATGGGAGGCGAGCAAACGGCTAGGGTGTATAGGGGGATGGAGGAGAGGACGTGCTTTATAAGAATCAACTTTCCCCCGGGGGAAAGGGTTGTATTGTGCCAGCCCGCTATTTTCTTGCGAATCTTTCCCACCATGTGTTCGAAGATGCTTGAGTTCGCTTTGTCGTACACCAATGGGCAGCCTAAGTAAAGGAAAGGCAAATATGCTGTGGAGAAGGAGGTCATAGTGGACAACACAGCTGAGTGGGTTCTATCTGCTTTGTGATGTGTGTAAATCACGCTCTTACTGTTGTCAACTCTCTATCTGAAGCATCTAGAGTAATTAGCAAGCGTTCTTTGAACCACCTTAATGGATCCAATATCGCTTGCTGAGAAAATTAAGATGTCGTTTGCGTACGCAAGCTGAGTTATTAGAGGGCAACCAGTCGTTGTGTGAAAGTGGTAGAATCTAGGAGACCTGGGCATTCTTTTGAGGTTTTTGCTAAGCGCTTCGGCCGTGACAATAAAAATGGTGGAGGAAAGGGGATCTCCCTGTCTGACCCCGCGGGAAGCTTTAAAGAACCCCTGAGCTTGCCCGTTGATGACCGTGGAAAACCAAAAGTTATTGATGGATCTAAAGATGATGTCGATCGAAGGTTCTGAGAAACTGAAGGCTCTGAACACCAAGATCATGAAATGCCAGTCCAGACGGTCGTATGCTTTTTCCATATCCAGTTTGATGGTAAAATTTCCCCTTTGGCCGGAAATTTCATGCAAGTGATCATTTCTTGAGCCAGGAGGATATTGTCGGTGATATTGTACCCTTTGACGAAACCGTATTGCTCTTCGGAGATGATCTTGGAGAGGAGATCAGACGTCCTGGTGGCAATGATCTTAGATATAACTTTGTTGGTGAAAGTCCAGAGGCTGATCGGTCTGAAGTCTTTAAAGGTATCCGGGTTGTCTTTCTTGGGTATGAGGATGATATGGGCGCAGGATATGGATTTCGGATATCTAGCTCCTTGAAAGAACGCCGTTGTGGCCTCCAAGAGGTCGGACTGGATGATGTCCCAGCAAGTTCTGAAGAAAACTCTATTGAACCCGTCAGGTCCCAGGGTGCTGTGTGCATTAATAGACCACACAGCAGCCTTAACCTCTTCAACAGTGAAGGGAGCGGTAAGGAGATGTTTATCCCTGTCGTTAATCAGGGAGGGGATCTCGGACAGGAAATCTTCGTCTTTAACCATGGCTTCTTTCATGAACATGTTGGAGAAGTAGTTAGTGGCAGCAACTTGAATACTCTCCTGGTCGTCCAGCAGGTGGCCATTCCCGTCGTTGATACGATGCATACTAAGAGTGCTTCTGCGACATTGACGCACTTGTAAAAGAAGCCAGAATTCTGGTCCTCATCCGTGTCCCAGATTTATCTGGCCTTTTGTTTCCAAAATTTCGTTTCAACCTTGATTCTGGATTTAAGAATGACCTTGGCAAGGTTTAGAGAGGCGCGAGTCTCAGAGGAGCCGACGCTGGCGAATGCGCTCTCCGCACGGGTGACGTCGTCTTCAGTATCCTTAATGGCTTGAAAAATGTCCTCGAACGCGTTCTTGCTCCAGGCCGTGAGTGCTTTTCTAGTAGCTTTGAGTTTCGTAGCTATTCTGACCAGAGGGTCAAGATCAGTCACGGAGGTCCAAGCCTCGGCCACAATATGCGTGAATTGGGGGTGGTGGCGCCAGAAATCAAGGAAGCGAAAGGCTTTTTTGATGTGGTTGTGAATGTTGACGATCTTGAGAATAAGAGGGGAATGATCTGATTCGGTGGAGTTCAGGTGCGAAAGATTAGTGATTAATCCCAAATTCGACCAACAGTCATTAAGCATGGCACGGTCAAGACAGGAGTACTGCCATCGAGATCCTTCCTGCATGTTGCACCAAGTGAACTGGTTGCCTTGGAAGGGGACGGTGGAAAGGTGCGCAGTAAAGGCGAAGTTGTTGAAGTCTTCCATGGCCGACAGAGGGGGGTCACGACCTCCAGATTTCTCCTCTCTTCATGATACGGTGTAAAAGTCCCCGATGCATAGCCACGGCATGATGTTGTGTGGAAGGGCGGACCCTGACAGATTATTCCAAAGAACTCTGCGCTCCGGAATGTCGTAACTACCGTGGATTGCCGAAAGTAGGACGCGGGACTTGAGGGCAGGGTACTCGATCCAACAAGAGAGAGCCTGAGGGGAGTCTTGAATTATGCCGAAACGGCAACCAGCTTTTTTATCGAATACACATAATTCTCGTATCGCCATTTGTTTCTATTTTTTCATAGAACCCAAAGAACTGCCGCAGCTGCAATTCCCTTCTTATGTTTGTTCTTCTTTCTCCACCAGTCACGTAAGCGCTCAAGTAAACTTCGACCTCTACAGCGAACTTGATAGATAGGTTGAATTGCTCCCCATACCCCCTTAGCCATATCTTCCTGATGTAGTAAATGTTCCAATGTTTCTGTATCACTATTAGCACAACAATGACACTTCGAAGCAAGGCTACAACCAAGACGTGTAAGATTATCATCTGTGGAAAGCTTGTTATGCAGAATTCTCTAGAGTAACACAGACCATTTAATAGGAATACAGGTACTCCAAATATGTGTAAAGTCAGGTGACACAGGCCTATAAACATGAGCAATATATATATATATATATATATATATATATATATATAGAAAATCGCTCGTCCTTGCTAGATTTTATCCGAATCATCGTCCTCGCTGCGGCGTAATGCCGCACGAGGCTGGAGTTGCACTCGTGCAAGGCAAAATAACAGGTTCATGTAAGTTTATCTCAAATTGATAGCATAAGCAGCGAAAGGAAACAGAGTATATAACAGTATATAACAAGAACCTCTTTTGTTGATAAATGAACTAAAGATTACAAGGGCATTGAATAGCCCAACTAAAAATGCTAATAGGCTACAACGCTCATGATCTCATTAGCTCACAAAGGATCTCGTTCCATACATTATACCTCTTTATAGCCAACAAGTAGTCTTCGGCCGAACATCTCCATGTTGGAAGTCCAAACGCAAATGCGGTAGCTCGCCTCGAAATGCTAAGGACTCCATGCTTCAGCGCGTCCAAGCCAAGCCCCGCCCCGAGTCGAACATATCCTGAATCTGCGAGCAAACTAGTAGGAGATTAGTACTTTCGTCCTCGCTGTACTAATCAAGACCCACTCGACTAATCCAACACTAAGTAAATTTAGTGAAGCATGTATCTTTATTTGGTGATCTTTCCATTATTGCCTTAGAATCAATTTCATGGCAAGGTTCAAAGCAGTAAAACATGTTATCAAAGTAACTGAAACATAAAGGTGTCCAATACCGTGTCCCTGCAACAGATACGGTCAGACATAATATGAATATAAAGCATAGTGATCGTGCCCATCTCCGTCTCAAATCTCCAAGCCTGTAATCGCTAGAAATTTGTATAACCAACCAATCAAACTTAAGCATAAGCATAAGGGTAGCAGGCTCTGCGCCTGCACCCAATCCTAGTCTCAGCCTACAGGTCCTATCTAATGTGTAATGGACTGGTATCTTAAAGTATAGGCCGACGACC
The DNA here is from genome assembly GCA_029216955.1 of Iris pallida. Taxonomy (NCBI): domain Eukaryota; kingdom Viridiplantae; phylum Streptophyta; class Magnoliopsida; order Asparagales; family Iridaceae; genus Iris; species Iris pallida. The sequence goes on along the minus strand of JANAVB010012198.1, from coordinate 35,123,714 downwards.
ACTCCACATACGGGTTGCTAGCACAGTAGCTGAAGGATCCCAAGCTTACTAGTATTGTGGCTTATCACATCATTAGGAGGGCACAATTCGTCCGAATGAAGTGCACCACCAATACTCCTTAATTCCCTCTGCGGTCGAATGGTCCCAGCGCCCCGACCATCCTACGTTCGAGGGAAGCACGCCCGTGCATGGGCCATTTATCCAAGTCCATTGACCATGCAATACGTGCCTGAGTTTCATACAACCAAACAAGTTCTCATATCTCTATTTCCTTGGCACGATGTCCCGACTGGATGTTCATCAATGATCGACCCGAAGGTCCCAACCATCTCGAAGGCACCAAGCCATATTCGATAGTTCCGTCACAACATTCGTGGCACAATTGTTCTCTTCGCAACGAAGCCATTTATTATGTATCCCGTGCACATATGCACACTTTGACACATATATCCTCTTTCCTTTGAGTCGTGTATTCGATGCACGTCTCGATACCGTATTTCCATGTTCTATGCCTTAGTGTTCAATGTTCTTCTGAGTCGTGCACTTGATGCACATCTCAATATTGTCTTTCAATGTTCTAGCATCAATGTCCTATCGCGACTCGTACACTTGATGCACGTCGCCTCAATTGTTCAATGTTCTATCTTAACGTTCGACACACACTAAGACCTTTATTCGATTTGAGCCAATACTCGTTAACTCGAAGTAGCATACGCATAGCAGGATACATTTTATTAGGCATGAAGGAGTAGGGAAGAAGAGTCATGAACCCGCCCACATTAAGCCGATACGCCTTGTCGTTTTACCGAGCTGATGCGGCTCGATTCCATAACTTTATTTCACGGATAACTCTCCTGACTTAGCCATTCTGTTGAGATACTCAACTGGTTCGGCCTACCGTGCCCATGCCTCAGTCCGTTGCAAGGCAAGGTTTTGGTTTTTACGGACACTGTTGCGAATAAGGCAAAATATCGATCTCTTATAATTTAGTATAAAAGCGTAACCTGCACACGAAGTCAACTAAAATCAACATCTCTTTGAATTTGACTTATGCCTTGCATCGCTTCGATTTATAGATTCGAATCGACTCAAAGCTTCTTTTGGGCCAACGTAACTCTTGCATCGATTTGCATCGATACTTCATCGGGTCAACGCAACTCTTCGAGTCAACGACTCATCGTAATGCACCGTACGGAGCAGAAAATTACATAATATACCACTCAAAACAAGGTTCGTCCTCGAACCAAAACTAACACTCAATCCAAGTATTTTTCTAGATCGTTTCACGATCTCGTGCCACTATCATCGGAATCATACAACTTAGTTTGGATCAAACACATATTTTAGGCGTCCCACCAATATATGCATTTCAGCCAAGCTCAGTTATAGGATATCGGGGCAAAGCTAATAGGTACTTCTTATCCTCAATTATTTGTCATCGTGTACTCTCGATCGGACTTGGTCTCTGGTGTTTGTTCTTGCAATTCTATTGCATAGGCCTATTCGATATATACGTGATCATCCAACAAAAGTCACGGTACACGATGCGATTCAAAAATCACATATCACACTTGTAGGTTTTGTATGGATAATCAATTCTATGCGTCGCGTGCATCCGATCACAACAAATCCTGAGGTCTCATCTCAATGGCATGAACTAAGTTCAACATGCCCAAGTGTAACTCATCTTCCCGAATTTTTCAAATTTTTATATTTTTGTGTTTAAAAGGTAGTTTTTCATCGAGATTTTTGTGAAAGGTATTTTGTGATAATTATGTTATCAAAAACTAGTTTAAATTAAAGTACTAATTTCCCTTAATAAAAAAAATTACACTATTATTTGTTTTCTAAAATAGTTTAAAAGATCATAAACAATTTTAAATAATAAGAAGGGGTTCAATTCGTAGAATATGCATTACGCCATTTTGATGACAACCATATTATCTTTAGTTTATAATGATGATCGATTTTGGATTTTGGATTTAAATTGTATGCTATCGACGAATACTTTCTTTAATTTGTTACGATGATCACTTATTTACCTTGAATTCAAAATTCATATGATGCGAACTTCTAGATAATAGAAAGGATTTTGTCCATTTAAAATAAAGATTGGTTTATAAAAATATACATTATATTATCTTGATAGCGTAGAATATTATTTAAGTACGCATATAAATATTTGGACTTATAAGTTTAATATTGCTAATTAATTATGATTAGATTGATTTCTTAATTTAAACATTTTATCTAAATGTGATAAGTAGTTTTTGAAGAAGATTTAAACAAATTATACTACCTTGATAACATAAAGTATTATCCGATTAATTATGGAATATTTGAATTTGTATGTTGATAATTACTTGGTAAAATTAGTTGATGTAAGTTTAATAGCAATAGCAGATTAGATTAATTTTTAGTTTTAAAATATACTATTTGATTTATATTAAAGGATCCTCTTAATCCATTGAATTTTTTCCTTTGCACCCCAATCCGAATTTATATTATAGATTAATGCTCTTGTCTAACTACTTCATTTTTGTAGAGTTACGCTGATTTAGATAAAACCAAATTTATATGTCCTTATCTAACTAAGCCTAGGACTTAGCTACACCCTATATATGTATATAAATGCATAATCATTCTCCAAAAGACCTCTCCCCTTGTACATGCTCCTTCCACCATATAAATCTCATGGAAGCCATCGTCGTGCCCGACTCCTCCACAGCCTCTGCAACCACCTGGCCGTCAGTCTATCCACCGCCTAGCTCCTCGTCCACCACCACCACCACAACTTCCTCCTAAAACCAACACCATAACTGTTCCTTTACCTTCCATCACCCCGCCAACTTTTCAGCCTTCCAAGCAACGCCATCATCATCATCACACTCAATATTTTGTGCCCATGTCCGAACCCGTGTCTGTGTCCCTGTCCACAGTAATCTTATTTATCCTTGTGTCCAGTCTTTACACCCGAGACATATCGACACATCTAGAAAACAAAACCACAAAACAAAGGATAACCAAAGCCCTGACCTCCACAGCTTCTTCGCTCCATCGACTTTGTGCCTGAGCCGCGAGCCACGAGGGTGTCGTCTCGTCGTGGATGATTGGCGCCGATGAGCCATCGCCGGGAGCGCACTAGCGCCCCCACGCCAAGCTTTCGGGCGCTTCCCCGTTGTTCTTTCTGGTAGCGCTCCTCGTATCTGCCTCCAGGCGAACGTCGCCTACCTCCGTCGACAGATCCGCCGTGCCAGTGCCGGTGGGCCAATTCTCCAGCGGTGCTCGACCGCGTTCGCCAGTACAGCCTCGAGCTAGGAGCCGCCAAAGCCCACCTAGCACTTCCACGAACCAGACCTGACCAAAGCACTTCGTGCCGCCGCCGATGATCTGCTCCGTGCGTGCGCCATCTAACCCGACGGCCACCCCGAATCTCCGTCAAACTTGAGGAGACGCCCTCGCCGTGGTCGACGTCCACCAGCCGTGACCTCGCCGGGGTTGATTCCGCATACACGAGTGAGCCCCCGCATCCTCCACGTCCGTCGTCGAATCCGCTGCTGCGCCGCCTTGTGCGCCGGGTCACCGTCCTCCTCCCGCGAACCGAGCGGCGACGACGACCCCATGGGCACCGCCGTCCGAACCCTCTGTAAGCCCTAACTTCTCCATCACTCTCTCTCTCTCTCTGTGTTCTTTCTTCCAATGACTGTGTGGAGAGAGGAAGAGTACTGTAATAGTAAGTTTTTATGGGCCACCAAGATGTGATAATAAATATGAGTATTTTTAAGTAAAACTATAACTAAAATGTTAATACTAAATTACTTAATTATTTAATATTTAGTTAAATGGTATAATATTAAAGAATAGCGTATTAATATACAGCTAGAATAAGTAATGATAATACTATGCTATTATATAGATCTGATATTGATTATATTATAACATAATTTTATTAGCTAAATTAGAAGTGAACATGTATTAATTTTGTATTTTTGTAAAAAACAATTGGGCTTGGGCTTATAAAACGTTTGGATTTTTGGATGTATATATTTTGGGTGGTTTAATAATGGGCTTAACATTGGTTTATTTTACTGGGGATTTTAAAACAGAGAGCCTTATTAATAATAAATGGGACTGGTTTCGTATGCATAGATTTGTGTTTTCATTAAAGAGTTTAATTGTATATATATATATATATATATATATATATATATATATATATATATATATATATATATATATATATATATATATATATATATATATATATCATTTATGGGCTAAGTTTATAATAATTATATATATTATATTTTGGGTTATATATGGGTTTTTGATTGTGGGCCATTTATTACTTTTGGGACTATATACATATAGATATAATCTAAAATAGGTATTTGGGTTTGAATTTCAAAATATATTAAGTTTAAAAATATTAAGGCTGATACATTATTGGGCTTAAAACACTAAGGTGCCATATATATAAACTTATTAAATATTAGGCTTGGAGCTATGTTAATTGTGGGTTCTTTTCCAAAATAAGATTTATGTAAGTATTATAAAACAAATATATATATTCCTAAATGATTTTGACTACATACTATGCTATGCATGTATGTTCTAAAAACTAACTTTATATTTTCTTAGAGTATAGTTGGGCCTCTAGGTATAGATATAATTTCAATTATTTTCTAAAATACGAGATACAGTGATAACTTCTAAAATAGTTTGATTATTTCTACTAATTCTCTTTGGAAATCCGATATTGTTCGTGACTAGTGGTACATTCCTATTATTGTAATTCTGACTACTCCATATTAACACTAGGCTAATCGGACTATCCTGGACTCAATGGAGATATTTGTTTCACCAGCACATGACCTTAGGCGAGTACATCTCTGATAATTTTTATATCTGATTATCTCTATGAATCATGTACGTAGTAGTATTTTACATTGATATTCCATTGGTTCTTGACACGATGTTACACGAGATAGTAGTTGCGGATTCTTTGTATGTTGTTCATGACCAATTTATTATCGTGTTCGTGACCTGTTTGGATCCAGGAGTACTGGTCGGGCGGGGAAATACACTAGACATGTAAACAAACCCAAATTATTCGTGCCTAATAGCCGTCGTACACCTCACGTGCGGTGTGTCGGATCTTATTCTTGCCTAATAGCAGTCGCACATTTTATGTGCGGGGTGCCGGATTTAGCCTTAGCTGTTTACATGTGGAAGTAGTATTTCAACTCACTAGATAGGTACAGTGTCTGGTTCTACAGTATATTGCTGGTTACAGGTCTTCTCTATTTTAGTACTCACTTGCCTTGTTCACCATGCTCAGTTTTTGCCATGATTCCATGTTTATTCTTTTGTCGTGTATTTCATTATTATTTACTGATTTATGGATTTCGTTATTTATTGATTCTGTTGTGAGATTGTACTCGTTCCATTTCTGACTGGAAACCAACATTTTTCAGGTTTAGCCGCGATCACTCTTAGCATTGGGAAGGCATGGGTATGATGAAGTCAACCTAGATAGTTGAATTAGCTGTATTTTCTATTTTATGAGACAATATATCTTCTAGAAAATATAAATCTTGCAATAATTTTGTAGATTTGATTTAATAATGTGAATGAGCAATAAATGTATATTTTGTGATTTTGAGCATCTTGGCCGTGACAGCGTTCTACCGCCGACTCTGCGACGTAGGCTGGCTTGGACACGTCTCGTATCCGAAAAGCTGGTACGGGTCGTGACACCAACTCTCGTCTCGATCATATGGTTTCATGACTTGTAACTTTTTGCGATCTCAAAATTATCCACGTATCGCATCTGGGGCTGCTTCCTTTAGGCAACTTATCCAGACACTATGCTTAAATCTCACGACTCAAGAGATCAACTTGCATCGCCAATGCTCAAAGGTAACAATCACTTCGACACAACGTCTCTAATGATATGTCTCACGTTACGTCCTCTTATCAAGCAGGAGATTACCAATCCAATTTCTTTACCCAATCCTGACTTGTTCGTCTAGCTAATCTCGATGTAATACACATAGCCTTATCGTTACGCAAATTCGATCTATAACACAATTCCTAGGGTCGTTCCCCTATTCCTTGCTCTCGTATGTGGCACGATTTCTCACAATCGTCCACCCGCGTCGCTATGCTAAGTCCGTTCATCAACATCTATTCGATTATCAACCAACCAAGTCTATTTACGTACTCATTCGATCGATCAGTAAATCTCTGACCATATCGATCTAGTCGAAGGCTACTCGCTAACTTCCGAAATACAATACTCAATCGCTTAGACTTATCCTCAACATATACTACATCATCATTCATCCTCAACGCAATTTCTTATGCGACTTCATTAGGGTCGTCCTACGGTCTCTGACATTTACTTTGATTTGGTGGTCAAGTCGTCTAGGGTCAACTTCCCCGAAACTACGCTCGATAATTAAGATCATCAACGAGGGACAGTTACTACGAACCATGCTATATCCTATCTCAAAGCCAAGTCAATTTTTGATAATTCCTATGGAACTTTACCTAATCCGACATAATTTATCAATCCAAAATTTATCTTCCCACCCACACAACTGATGCGCCGTTACTACTCGAATCACTCATGCACTACCGTTAACAATATCGCTAACCGAGCAATATTTGTTCGCCTCGAGTATGAGTCTATCTACCCACAATCAATATCCGACACACTATACTCATCGCAACAATCCTCAAATTCACCTTCACAACAAACCACAAGTAAAATCCAATTTGACACGCCTTGTAAGTTCGACCATCCCTGCTGGGCATGAATCACCATACCAGTGCTTACGCAGAATGATCGCCCTAATTCGGTATGACACATGTGCGAGGCTGGAGTTGTGCTCGCACAAGATAAGAATGTCAATGTTGTGGTTATAAATGAAGCAATCAAGACACTTTCTTTTTCATCCAAGTAATATATCCATCCATTCTCAGATTCTCGAAGCATTTTCTCCATTATCATCTGAATTGACATCAACTTAACTTGCATCTTATTCATCCAACAACAATACTCAATATATTTTTTGTTCATTCGATCAGAGTATTCCCAAGTTATCACATATCGTCTTTGATACGTCTCAATACCATCGTCAATGTGCATAACCTGAACATCCGCCTTTCTCGTAAACTCCAATTCATTGCAATCACTGTTATTATCCGAACTCGAATACGAATCACGTCTCGCATGCATCAAGATCCCTCAAGTTATAGCTAACTATCATCACTGAGCGACACAATTTCCAATTCCTATATCCATTCTCGTATTCCCAAATCACACTTCCAATTGTGCTACCGACTCTTCGCGCTAACTCAAATTTGTTTGCACAATTTTTTCGTACCTACTCAACTCGTTCCGAACAAGTCCTCGCACTAGATCAACTCGAATTTGACCAAGTTAATTATTTTATCAATATAAAATTCCTTCACTATTCTCAGCCTATCGTTCGGTTTACACTCAACGAATTCCCATTCGACTCATCATCCAATGATGTAAGTTCGCGCCTAATCATTCAACTCAATTCATCGAAACATACTTGCATCGACTTCTAGGAGTCATTCCTACTCGAGTCTCGGTACTATTCAGTCTGTTGAGGACAAACTTATCGTATCCGACACAATTGCCTCGACGCAATTTATTATAAGTCACCAAACGTATTGACATAGCTATCGCCAAGTGGTATTGTATATACCACTCAGAAATTGAGCCTATCATTATCGATACAATGCTTCGCTGCACTGATCGCACAAGTGGTATTGTATATATCACTCGAAATTGAGTCACTACTCGACATTACACTCCGCATAGTTCCGACATCAATTTCAAATTAACTATCCCGTGACGATCTTTTTCGATCCCAGCTCTAGCGTTCTCTTACTCGAGTTGGTACAACTTAGCCAACGTATACTATTGTTTACTGAAGTTTGACATTCATTTGGGGCTAACCGTGCCTTAGCGATCATATCGATCATAATGCAACATTCACTAACTCAAGGCTCAATGCGACATTCGGCCAACATACACGTTCGCCTACTTCGAAACTCGATTCAACTCGGCCAACTTACAGACTTGCCTACTCAAGTTCGACCAGCGACCAACTCGACTCGTTTATATCGCTCCGATTTTCTAATCCTATTCATTGCAACTCGTACAACAACTCATTCCCGATACTCAAGGTCATTACTCAAATCGTTCAACATATCGCTATCTATTCGCATAGCCACATAACATGCATTGCCTCATATATCGACTCGTTGCACTGATACAACGAACGACCCACGACTTGTTGCACTCCGTGCAACCAACAACAGGTAACTCTTCGCACTTTGTGCGACCAACAATACATATCTTATTGCACTTCGTGCAACCAACATCCCCTTATTTGTTGCATTTCATACAACCAACGACGCGCAACTTGTTGCACTTCGAGCAACTAACAATTTTGTAACTCGTTATACTTTGTGCAACCAACATTCTCCGGTGGCACTTGGAGATAGCGTGATAGTCACGACGTACTTATGGCATACGTACGCAACATAATATAGACTTATTGTACGAAATATCTAATGTAGCATCGAGTAGATCCATGAGCCATACGGTTGCAGAAACAACTTAGGGCCAACTGATTTCGATAGCGGAGCAACTGAGGGTCAAAGAGATTTGTCCACGGTCCAAAGGATGGAACCGCTCTGATACCAACTTGTCACGTCCTGACCCGGGAAATCACTCGTCCTTACTATATTTTATCCAAACCATCATTCTCCCTGGGGCATGATGTCACACGAGCCTGGAGTTGCACTCGTACAAGGAAAGATAATAGGTTCACTAAGTTTATCTCAAATTTATAGCATAAGCAGTGGAAGGAAACAAAGTATATGACAAGAATCTCTTTTATTGATAAATGAACTGAAGATTACAAGGGCTTTGAATAGCCCAACTAAAAATGCTAATAGGCTATAACGCTCATGATCTCTCTAGCTTACAAAGGATCTCGTTCCATAAATTATGCCTCTTTATAGCCAACAAGTAGTCTTCGACCGAACATCTCCATGTTGCAAGTCAGAACGCCAATGCGGTAGCTCGTCTAAAAATGCTAAGGACTCCTGGCCTCGGCACGTCCAAGCCAAGCCTCGCCCCGAGCCGAACATATATAGAACCTACGAGCAAATTGGTGGAGGATTAGTACTTTTGTCCTCGCTGTATTGATAACCCACTCGACTAATCCAACACTAAGTAAATTTAGTGAAGCATGCATCTTTATTTGGTGATCTTTTTATTATTGCATTAGGATCAATTTCATGGCCAGGTTCAAAATAGTAAAACATGTTATCAAAGTAACTGAATCATAAAGGTGTCCAATATTGTATCCCTACAACAGATACGGTCAGACATAATATGAACATAAAGCATAGTGATCGTTCCCATCTCCGTCTCAATCACCAAGCCTGCAATCGTTAGAAATTTGCATAACCAACCAAAAAATCACACAACCAACCAATCAAACTTAAGCATAAGCATAAGGATAGCAGGCTCTATGCCTTCACCCAATCCTAGTCTCAGCCTACCGGTTCTATCTATATGAAGGTCATGACGTTCTACGCCGTAATAGACTGGTATCTTAAAGTATAAGCCGGTGATCACTCCATGTACGGGGTGCTAGCCCAGTAGCCGAAGGATCCCAAGCTTACTAGTATTATGTCTTATCACATCAATAGGAGGACGCAACCCGTCTGAAAGAAGTGTACCACCAATACTCCTTAATTACCCCCGCGGCCGAACGGTCCCGACGTCCCGGCGAACCTGCGTTCGAGGGAAGCACTCCCGTGCACATGCTATCCATCCAAGTCCATTGACCATGCAATACGCGCCTGAGTTTTATACAACCAAACAAGTTAGCCTATCTCTATTCCATTGGCACAATGCCTTGACTTGATGTTCATCAACGATCGACCCGAAGGTCCCAACCATTTCGAAGGTACCAAGCCACATTCGACAGTTCCGTCACAACATTCGTGCCACAACTGTTCTCTTCACAATAAAACCATCTATTATGAGTCCCGTGCACATATGCACACTTTGACACATTCATCCTCTTTCCTTTGAGTCATGCATTCGATGTACGTCTCGATACCGTATTTCTATGTTCTATGCCTTAATGTTCAATATTCTTCCAAGTTGTGCACTTGATGCACATCTCAAAATTGTCTTTCAATGTTCTAGCATCAATGTCCTATCGCGACTCGTGCACTTGATGTACGTCGGCTCAATTATTCAATGTTCAATATTCTATCTTAATGTTTGACACACACTAAGACTTTTATTCGATTTGAACCAATACTCGTTAACTCAATAGTTGTATACGCATAGCAGGATACATTTTATTAGGCATAAAAGAGTAGGAAAGAAAAGTCATGAACCCGCTCACCTTAAGCCGATACGCCTTATCGTTTTGCCGAGCTGATACGGCTCGATTCCATAACTTTGTTGCACGGATAACTCACCTGACTTAGCCATTCTGTTGAGCTACTCGACTGGCTTGGTCTACCGTGCCCATGCCTCAGTCCATTTCAAGGCAAGGTTTTGGTTTTTGCGGACACTGTTATGAATAAGGCAAAATGCCAACCTCTTATAATTTAGCGTAAAAGTGTAGCCTGCACACGAAGTCAACAAAATCAATATCTCTTCGAATTAGACTTATGCCTTGCATTGCTTTGACATATAGATTCGAATCGACTCAATGTTTCTTTCGGGCCAACTTAACTCTTGCATGATAACCATAGATACTTCATCTGGTCAATGTAGCTCTTCGAGTCAACGACTCATCTTAGTGCACCGTACAGAGAGGGGCATTACCGTTGGTGATGTTTGTTTCTGCATCCAAAGATGTTTGCGGAACTTCAGCTTTCGTGGCTCATTGATTTAACGAGTTGCTTAATTGGACGTGGTCGATTCTACACAGACATGCATACCTTGCCAACTTATACAATATCTACATGTTTTTTTCTATGTTTTTATTCGTATATGGTTACATGCTTCTCATATTTTACCTGGTTTATCGTCTACTGCTTTACTTGTTTTCTTGTTATACGTGCACGTAGAATTGTTCATATTTTTATTATTGCTTGTCATATTAAATTTTCGTGTTTTTGTATATTTCTTGAAATTGTCATTGTCCAGTACTATGTCCCTATGCCCTTGATTGACTTGACCTGAGTTTGACTTGATCAGATCTTGTACTCCTTTAGGAGAGGAGATTGATACTAGGATTAGCTACTTGACCATTGTCGATTGGGAGTTACTTGCATTAAACTACAATTGTGATATACTATATATTAGGAGTATCTTACATTGTACTACAGTCTATAGGATTTATGATTGATTGTTTGCCAAGTCTAGTATTACACTTCTCTATGATATGTCATTTCTTAGATTGTCTTCCATACATGTTATTTACTATCATAGTAGGCATGTTTTATGTATCTTGCTAGTCCCCTGAGGACCTGGTAATCTCTTCAGATATTTGTTGAGACTGCTAGAATAGAGAGGTATATTTGTGTACGATTGTATGTCTAGGATTCAGATATCGCTAGTGGTACTTTTATCATTTTTTTATATTTTATATTTTATGATGACATCTTCAGTTGTATAGTCTAGTTTTACAAGCTTTACTTTTTGCCATAAGCTTGTTCAGATGATTGTATTAAGGTCTGGCCAACATTATTACAAATTATTTATTCCTGTATTTATATTCAACTAGCATCAACATATTACTTTTTGATCCGCATTAATGATTTGGTTCCCACTTGAGTTTATTATCTGTGGATTGAGATATAGTTGACTTATCATTTAGACCCTATCTTAGAAAACTTACATGCATTACTTGAGGGTTCCATAGATTGGATTCACCCTTGAGTATATACTAGTTGGCCATGTCACGTGCTAGTCCCGTAACTTTTAGGACTGGGGCGTGACAGGTACCATATTAAAATTTGAAATGATAACAACAAATAGACATTATGTATCACATCTAATGTTGGAAGCAAAAAAGAAGAAGCTCACATTAGAAGAATTCTCTTATCTTTCGGTGGGTTTGTATTACACCACCATTGGTATGATTGAATCTCATATAAATGTGGCAAAATATAAAGCCAATGATCCAGTCTTATGTACCATTTGGCTTGACCGTATGGGTCATTCGGGAAAAACTATGTTTAATCGGATCATTGACAATTATTATGGATATTTATTAAAAAATTATGATCTTGGCTTACCAAAGAATCACATGTGTTACTTGTTCGCAATTAAAGTTTATAAGTAGCCCATTTTTTTAAATCATGAATGAGTTTCTACTTTCTAATAAAGAATACAAGGAGACATTTGTGGTTATATTCACCCAGTTAGTGGTCCTTTTTAGGTATTTTATGGTATTCATAGATGCATCTACTAGGTGGTCATATGTTTGTCTATTGTCTAAAAATCTTGCATTTTCTCGTCTTTTGTTCCAAATTATTAAACTTAGATTGCACTTTCCTGATAACTCGATTAAATTAGTCTTGATGATGCCGCAGAATTCATCTCACAAGTTCTTAGTGATTATAGTACATCATTAGGGATTGAGGTAGAGCATCTTGTTCTCCATGTGCACACACAAAATGGGTTAGCTGAGTCATTTATTAAATATCTCCAACTTATAGCTAGACATCTACTAGTGCAATCTAATTTAAAAATTGAGACTTTGGAAAATTATATTTTACATGTTGCATCTCTAGTTAAATTTAGACCCATTGCCTACCATATCTTTTTACATATACAACTTATGTCACGACCTGCACCTGGTTTAGGGGCACGAGAACGTGGGTACGTCCAGCCTACGCCACAGTATCGCCGATAGAATGCTGTATAGATCGTCTATAATATCTAACATCTAACAATTATGAAATATATAACTCAATCACAATTCTAAAGGAAGATAATCACGATAATTTGATAGAAGATAAAGTATGGATAGTTCTCACGCCCCGGTCCCGTAGGACTGATCGTCCTCGCTAAGGCGTGATGCCGCACAAGCCTAGGTTGCACTCATGCAAGGCTGGTTCCATAACGGCCGATTAGAGCGGCTTGCGATGGGGTCATCGCACAGAAGTCCCAAGCAGAGACATTGAATAACACCAGCGGAAACTTGAAGAAAAATACAAGTCATTCAAAATGCTCTTTATTTATATTGAAACAAAGGTTACAATATGGTGCGAGACCATGATTACAATCACTCAGTCTCACTCCTCTCACAATACAAGTCACACAGCTCTCTCTCATCTCTCAGTACAATTTGACGAGCCAGCGGATGCTTTAGATAAGAGATGTCCATACATTATGTCACATATAAGTTTCGACTCCATGCGGCCGCACGCCTCGAAATGCGAAGGAACTTTATGCCTCAACGCATCCAAGCGAGCTCCGCACCAACGAGCTTCTACCTGTGCCTGCACATAAATACTGTGTGGGTGTCAGTTCTCAACTGTACTGGTGGAGTGAGCTCCTCGCCCATCCATACAAAACCAGCACGTTAATTTACTTTGTGTAACATAATCCCTTTATGATTGTGTTTCTATTCTTGCCTTAGGATCGATTTTAGGATATAGACGCCTGGCCTATTTGTGTTTCTAGACCACCATCGTGCTTGCAACATCAACGTGCCGACTCATGCTTTCCTTATGGCCCATACTTTAGGACGCAATAACATGATTCATGTCAATGACTTGGTTCGTGCTTCAACATCGAGGCCGTGTCTCGTAACTTAGCATGACTTAACCAAACTTGCCTTATGGCCCTTCTTGACTTAATTCGAAATAACTCAAGTCTGACTTATGCAACTCTATGCCAACGACTTGATACTCGATGCCACATTTCGTGCCGAAGCACGCGTCTTTTCTATAGCCAAATCTTAGGCTTCTTAAGACTTGTATTGCAACCATGCATACCATCTTTATCCTATTCATGCCGTGCTTACACTTTCTTTCATTCGACCTACACCGTGCATGCGGATTGCTGCTCACTACGCCAACTTTTCTATATAAAAGATCACTGGCAATTCAAGCCATCTTGGACATGTAGGTGGTACAGATGAGGCCCTTATAGCTAAGGGTAGCTAGCCCTGGACAAGTCCTCGAATCAACGGCGGTGTGTTCTTGCCTAACTATCTTTCTTCCTTCCTAGGCTGATACGGTCCTGTGGCCCCAGGCTACCGAATCGAGGGCGCGAAACCTTGTCAACAAGTTGTCCATGACCACACACCTACGAGAAATTCTAGACTCAACATAAATGCATGGCCTAACCATCACAACTTACTTTCCTTTGGCTTACTTCTTTTCTTTTCCATTCTTCTTTTTGTAGAGCCCAAACCAGGGCTGCCTCGGCGACTGGCCTACAGTCCCGACTTAACTTCTAGTGTTTCCATACTATTATCGACTTGACTTATGGATGACTAATTCATAGCCTTCCAGCATAACTTTGAACAAAACGTGTTCTTTAAGTTCCATTGACCGTGACTAACTTTTTATCGAGCCAACCGTAGCTCGTGCCTTAAACCAACGCGTGTTCTATGCAACACTATCGTCCAAGTCATACTTTATATGACAAGCCTTGAGATCGTAAGACTATATGACTTAACAACTGCAGAAAGCGCAGGACGATGCTTAGAATGACTTCGACAGCCCAACATAACTTTTACCTAACTCAATCGTGCAACAACTTGACGAGCGAAGGCTATGCCAAGCCTTGCATCATGGGAACATGCCGTGCACGCGTTTGACTTGAACAACCAAGTTCTTTGGATGCCTAGACTTATGCCACAAGCCATGCGATACAACTTAACCAGTGGGACGAGCGAAGGCTATGCCAAGCCTTGGACGATAGGACCGTGCTTGCTTTATCAAGCATCTATACGTGTGACGCCTATGACTTAGGCTAAGTTCATGGCTTTGTAGCAACTTAGACCAACTTTCCTTCTCTTAAGCCATGGGACGAAGGACCGACTGTCATTTTGAAAGTACATCGTGTAACATTTCTAAGCCGACCGTGGGACCTTTTCATACTCTTAACTCAATCGACCCGACTTGGGATTATTCTCTTAGCTATGTGGATTCGTCTCTTTTATTATCAAGCCTACTTGTACAGTTAAAAACATTTATTTTATTAGTGCGAAGGCCAAGCTGAGGCAAGTTCACCGAAGCCACCCACCTTAGCGAGGAGTCGCCTCGACCGAGCGGGTCTTCGAGCAGCCGTTACATGGCTAAGTCCGTTCGATTCCTCCGATTGAGCTGAGGGGACGGGGCAATACTTGATACACCACTCAAAAAAAGTTTTGTCCTCGAAACTAACTGAGTACACTTATCGACTTATAACTTGAATCAACATCCAACGATTCTCGCGCACACTCCTTCTATGCGTTTTTTCAATCCGAGCCACGCTCGTTCTTTGGTTATCTTTCGAAATGAACAACTATATCTCGACTTGGGTATCTTACACTCGTTGCGAACACGGACAATCTCAGTTCCAGGCAAACTACCTGATCAACCAACATTCAAGTTCGTCTCAAATCTAATGATCGTACTACTATCAATAGTTTTTCGAAACACATCCTCGATACTTTGTCATTCCTCTAATCTTACTTGAATTCAACATATCACTTAGTTAGATCGTGCACATATTCTAGGCGTCCTCAAAATACGTGCATTTCAGCCAAGCCTCGTGATAGAGAATCCGCCATCACCATTCGAGTTAGCTCGTGCACATATTCAAGCATCCCTGAAATATATGCATTTCATCTAAAACTCATGAGTGGTGTCTCCACAATTCCTATCTCTCCGTAAAGGGACGTCTGCCTAACCGATAGGCTATCCTTCCACGCTATAGTCATCCGTCAGTATTGGAATCATAGTTCCCAAACAACAATATCAATACTGACCCTAATCCTAAGGTCAAACCAAAGTTGATAATACGGGTTTTCTACCCAAGCTCGCATCACTCCGATTTCTAAACTTCAAGCATAGATTCCTCCTATTTGCACTTACAACACTTAGTCCAAGGGTCTGAGTCATTCAGCAAAGCCATCCTATTGTAAGTTCACTCAACCAATTCCTCGACATATCAATATCGCTCCTCCAACAAGCAATGTGCATAATCTACCTCTTCGAGCATGTTCGATAAAATCCACCTATCCATTCATCCTAAGTCAAGCACGCTTCGACATAATTTATCGCTAAACCATAATTCTCATTCCATATTCCCTAAGTTGTTTATCATAATTCACGTAATCGATTACGAGGTCATCTAGCTTAACAATATGTCACGTCCTAATTTTATGCAAGTTCGATCATCCATGCGGGACATGAAATCACCATTCATTCCCTCAGGATAATCGTTCTTATCGAGGCGTAACTCTTGCTTTGAGTCTAGACTAATTCATTCTCGATACGTCGATTGGATCTACTCAATTCTCAAGTTTACTCAATCGTCAGTCACAAATCCGAACCATCCTCGAATATCACCTTCGCATCAAACCACAAGTCAAAGCAATCCAAACTGCCATGCCCTGATTTCCCGAGTTCGATCATTCCCGTGACATGAATCACCATGTCAGCGCTCACGTGGAACGATCGTCCCAAATCTGACGTGACTCATGTGCGAGACTGGAGTTGCGTTCGTGCAAGATAAAATCGTCGATGTTGTCGTTATCATCGAAGAAATCAAGACACGATCATTTTCATCCAAGCATTCATTTCAATCAAAATCCCAAGTATAGCATCCATCAAAATAATAACACTTTATACGATCGTCATTCCTCAAATCCGAGTACCCCCGAGTTATCGTATATCGATCTCTGATAAGCCTCCATACCATCAATGATAAACGTAACCTGACGATCTTCATTTGCAACGAATTCTGAGTCGTACAACCAATGCTATCGTCCAAACTAGATAATCTCCTCGACATTCAAGATCATAATTTGATCAATAATCCCGAAATATTTACATGATCAATTCGTTCAAACCCATAATCACATAGGTTCATCCGTCTATCTTATGTCATCGAGCGACATATTTCCTTAAGTCGTATCATTTTATGCTAACTCAAATCATCGAGCAACATCTTATTTCCAATCCTTAGAGTCATTCTCAAATATTTGAATCATTTTCATGCACGCTATCATCTAATCGTGCTAGCTTTTTGTATACGATTCATATCGATTTTCTCGATCGAGTCACCCGTTCGTACACCTTAACTTTTTCTCAATTCAATCTTTATTATCGATCATTTTGTATTTCATAATTGCGTAATCTCAATCCCGTGCACATCATTTCTCGTTCGTTTGAATCAACTCGTCAAAATCTTTAAGATTACCACTTACTTAATGATACTCATTCTACGACTTGGCATATTGCGATGCTTCCTGATAGACTCATTGGCACCCCGTATCCTTAATCGATCGACATCTCCGAGGCTATTCCATACACCACTTAGGGATGAAGTCATTTGACAAATCCTCAAAACTATCATTCGATTCACAATTGATTACTTTGAATCCCCGATCGAACCATTCCTCAAATTTCAAGCATGATTCATTTATATCGCATCGACGATATCATCATTCAATGGCACTCCTATCGATAGCTATCCGGTATACTTAATCGAGTTCAACTCATTATCGTACGAAACGAATTGAATCCCGCACTCAACTTTGCTAAGGTCGACACAATTCTTGGTATATATGCCCAGCCTGACTTGGCTAATCGTGCTTACTTGAAGTTAACTTTTTTCAACCAATTTTCTTTCGTGATACTTTTCAAAATATATATACTTATGTATGGACATCCCGTAGGACATTTGAGAGAGAGCATACCAACGACATCGATTGCGGAACATCAGAGTTTGCGAAACATAATCGAGAGTTAAGGAATTCAATCGAAAGTCCAAGAACGTAAAGCCATGCTTTGATACCATTATATCATGCCCCGGTCCCGTAGGACCGATCGTCCTCACTAAGGCGTGATGCCGCACGAGCCTATGTTGCGCTCATGCAAGGCGGGTTCCATAATGGCCGATTACAGCGGCTTACGATGGGGTCGTCGTACAGAAGTCCCAAGCATAGACATTGAATAACACATGCAGAAACTTGAAGCAAAACACAAGTCATTCAAAATGCTCTTTATTGATATTGAAACAAATGTTACAATATGGCGCGAGGCCATGATTACAATCACTCAGTCTTACTCTTCTCAAAATACAAGTCATTCAGCTCTCTCTCATCTCTCAGTACAATTTGACGAGCCAGCGGATGCTTCAGATAGACGATGTCCATACATTATGTCCCTATAAGTTTTGACTCCAAGCGGCTGCATGCCTCAAAACGCCAAGGAACTCCATGCCTCAACGCATCCAAGCGAGCTTCGCGCCAACGAGCTTCTACCTATGCCTGCACATAAATACTGTGTGGGTGTCAGTACTAAACTGTACTGGTGGAGTGAGCTCCTCGCCCACCCATACAAAACCAGTACATTCATTTACTTTATGCAACATAATCTTTTTTTGATTGTCTTTCTATTTTTGCCTTAGAAACGATTTTAGGACATAGACGCTTGGCCTATTTGTGTCTCTAGACCATCATCGTGCTTGCAACATCAACGTGCCGACTTGTGCTTGCCTTATGGCCCATACTTTGGGATGCAACAATATGATGCGTGTCATCAACTTGGTTCGTGCTTCAACATCGAGGCTGTACCTCCCAACTTAGCATGACTTTACCAAACTTACCTTACGGCCCTTCTTGACTTAATTTGAAACGACTCAAGTCTGACTTATACAACACTATGCCACCGACTTAATGCTCGACGCCACATTTCGTGCCTAAGCATGCGTCATTTCTATATCCAAATCTTAGGCTTCGTATGACTTGTATTGCAACCATGCTTACCATCTTTATCCCATTCGTGTTGTGCTTGCACTTTCTTTCATTCGACTGACACCGTGCATGCGGATTGCCGCTCAGCACGCCAACTTATCTATATGAAATGTTACTGGCAATTTAAGCCATCTTGGACATATAGGTAGTACAGATGAGGCACTTGCAGCTAAGGGTAGCTAGCCCTACTCAAGTCCTCGAATCACCGGTGGCATGTTCTTGCCTAACTACCTTGCTTCCCTCCTAGGCCGATACGGTCCTGTGGCCCCAGGCTACTGAATCGAGGGCACGAAACCTTGTCGACAAGTTGTCCATGACCACGCACCTACGAGAACTTCTAAACTCAACGTAAATGCATGGCCTAACCATCACAACTTACTTTCCTTTAGCTTACTTCTACTCTTTTCCATACTTCTTTTTACAGAGCCCAAACCAGGGTTGCCTCGACGACTGACCTACAGTCCCGATATATTTCTCTTCGGCGACTGGCCTACAATCCCGACTTAACTTCTAATGTTTCCAGACTCTTATCGAGTCGACTTTTGAGTGACTAATTCATAGCCTTCCAGCATAAATTTAAACAAAACGTGTTTAAGTACCATAAACCATGGCTAACTTTAAATCGAGCCAACCGTGCCTCGTGGCTTAAACCAACTCGTGTTCTATACGACACTATCGTCCAAGTCATACTTTATATAACAAGCCTTGAGATCGTGTGACTATGTGACTTAACAACCTCAGAAAGTGCGGACGGTGCTTAGAATGACTTCGACAGCCCAACATAACTTTTGACTAACTCAATCGTGCAACAACTTGACAAGCAAAGGCTATGCCAAGCCTTACATCATGGGAACGTGTCATGCACGCGTTCGACTTGAACAACCAAGTTCTTTAGATGCCTAGACTTATGCCATAAGCCGTGTGATATAACTTAACCCATGGGACGAGCAAAGGCTAAGCCAAGCCTTGGACGATGGGACCGTGCTTGCTTTATCAAGCATCTATACGTGCGACGCCTATAACTTAGTCTAAGTTCATGGCTTTGTGGCAACTTAGACCAACTTTCCTTCTCCCAAGCCACGGGACGAAGGACCGAGTATCATTTTGAAAGCACATCGTACAATATTTCTAAGCCGACCGTAGGACCTTTCCATATTCTTAACTCAATCGACCCAACTTGGGATTATGTCCTTAGCTATGTGGATCCATCTCTTTTATTATCAAATCTACTTGTGCAGTTGAAAACATTCGTTTTATCAGTGCGAAGGCCAAGCTAAGGCAAGTTCACCGAAGCCACTCACCTTAGCGTGGAGTCACCTCGACCGAGCGAGTCTTCGAGCAGCCGTTGCATGGCTAAGTCCGAACGTCGTTGGCATTTTAATTCCTCCGATTGAGCTGAGCGGAATGGGGCATTACAATAGTATCATAAGTTCACAACAGAAATAAGTATAGAAGTCAAGACAATAATACATATCCTAAAATAATATAACAGACCAAATGTAAAAAACTGGAGACAAATCCAGCAAAACCTAGCTAAATAACCAAGTTACTACTGGAGGTGTATCCTCTACGGGCACCGGATCCACGGGCAACTCCTGAGCAACATCCTCATCTATCCCCGACCCACAGTAAGTCGAACAAAAGGCCTCTAAGTCCTCTAAAAAATAATATCCAGTCAGGATTGGAGTAAAGTACAATCACTAATAGTAGTTTCATTAAATTGACAAGTGTTATAAATAAACATATTATAATGAGGTACATGATGGATAACAAAACTGAGTAGTAAGAAGTAGAATAAACACGTCATCATATCATGGTAAGGTGAGAGCATGTAAGTAAATCAGAAATTTAATGTATCACAAAAAATCTGAGTATAACATGTAATCTAAAAGGTGCCTTAAGATATTATAGTATTATGTGATTGGCTTGGGTCAAGAGCTGGCTATTCCATATGACCGGTTTTGCACAAGTACAAGTGTAATGGATCAGGCCAGCTACATTGGAAAGCTATGCACAAGTAGTATAAGATCAGGCTACACCCTACGTATGGTGAGGGTAAGCTATGCACAAGTAGTTTGGGTATGATCACATAAACTCTAATAACTCTCCAATCTCCCGAATAGTATAATAGATCCAACCATGTCACATTACGACATGGGATTCAAGAAGCAAGGGGCCAATCCACTCCCAAATTGGTGTCTATACAAGTATAAGAATAATAACAAGCAAGTACCAGTATACCAGGATAAACCAAAAATAATATCTCATGACGGGATCTAATGTATATTATAGTCTGTGTATCCTCATGTCAGGAATAAAGTAAAATACTACAACTAAATTTATTAAAAGCATGAAAGTAATAAAAACTATTAGAGAATGTACTCGCCTGCGATCTTGAGCAAAAAGTAATAATCAAGGCTGTATCGGTGTCCAAGACCTATATTATGAATGCACATTATCATACTATACAAGCTAGCCTATAAAATCATTCTATCTAACCCATATAATACTAATGTCAAGTTTATATGGGTAGAGAGTACACCTTCCAACAATTTCTAATTCATATTTTATCTGAAGAAAAGTTTTCAAAAGTTTACTTTATCTTAAATTTAGGCTAGTGAATGAGTGGTTATAAATAATGATGAACGGTTCAAACTTACCGCATACTGAACGAGGACTATCTGTGCATGGTCGAAATTTCATCTCTGATACGGGGCTGTAACTTGGACACGACACGTCTTGGGGTTCGTGCAGGCACCCTAGGACTTAGCCCTAGACCTATCCTAGCCACGTGCATGAGCACGAGACTCCTCGTGCCACGTGTCGAGTCTCCTCGACATGGCTGCATGAGGCAGCTTCTGTGTTGTCTTTGATACACTGTGTCGACCCCCTGTTTGGACACAATTTTGACTCATTGTTGATACGTGGACACGTGTGAGTGTCACACACATGACCACCCTTCCTGACTTGTGTGTTTGGTTTGATTATTGCATAAGATTAGGTTTAGTTTAGGTTTCTTTAGGATCGACTGATACATGTTATTTAATGGGTTTAAAAATATTCCTAGATTAGTTCAATTCGAATCCTAGATTTCAAAATGATTTTTTACAATGATTACCTGGGTTTAAGTTATATTTCAGATTAGTTTCATACTGGGTATGATTTTGTTTTATAATATGTAATGTATTGGTGTTCGAAAGTTGGAAATTGGTTAGAGTTCATCATTTTTCTCTGATACTTGAGTTGGGTTATGTTGAGTTGTATTTATATGTGTGTTGGGTTATTTTGATTGAGGTACTAGGAGTTAGATTCAGGTAGCAGTGGTATTGTAGGGAAGATGGGCTCTGGTTAGGCTTGATAGCAGTAGGCATTAGCAGTGGTTGACCTTGAATAGTAGATGTCTGTGAGTGAGGGTGAGGGAATGAGGTGAGGCATTACCCTTAGCTAGCCAATTGCAGCAGTAACAGCTGCAGTAGTTATGAGGGATTCTCAGGTTGAGGGTTTGGGTTAGTTGTAGCAGAAATAGAGAGTAAAATGTAGCATCCTTATTGCATGCTACAAGGAATTCATAAGAGTGTTTCAGTTGTGACATATATATATGTGTGTGTGTGTGTGTGTGTGTGTTGGTCTGTAGGATGTTGAGGAGGTTGTTTGTGTGTTCAGTTTTGGATAAGCAAGGGGGAGTGTATCAGATGATTTGGGGGTTAGGCTAGTGTATGCTAAGTAGTAATATAGGCTAAGTTTTGTACAATTGTATGAATTATGAATTTTGGTGTATATATGATGTTATATGAGGAGAGTTTGGGTTGTATGTATGTGTGCTCATATATACATATGTAGATGCCCTTTGTATATTTTGTATTATTTACCTTATATATATGTAGATATATATATATATATATTATATATCTATATGCCTATGTATATATATAGATAGATAGATAGATAATGTATAGGAAATGTTTTGGTTATAGGGTTGTGAGTGGCCTCTTAGAATAGGCTAGTGTTGACCAATGTTGACTCTTAGTTGACCAATAGGCTATTGAATTTGTAGACTTTAGTTGACTAGCCCTAGACCTAGAATGACTTGGTATTGAACCAAATAGGCTAATTTGACTAAAGTTGACCAAAAGTCAACATTGAGTTAATATGTGACCAATTGACCTAGCTTGACTAGAGTTTGACTTAGTTGACTAAGATTGACTTAGTTGACCAACCCTAAAGTTGACCAATAGTTAACCATTGACCAATTGACCCTTGCTAGCCTAAGTTTGACCAGTTGACCAAGATAGCCTTGTTGTTGACCTAGTTTGACTATATGTTGACTTGGTTTGACCCAGAGTTGACCAAGTTTGACTTTGACCTAGATTGGCTTAGAAATCATGTAGATTGTATTATAAACTTCATTTATCTTATTTTAAACACATTATAACATGTACTGCTCTAAATAGGATATTGTGACTCCGGTTCAGATATCTGATATACATCAGTCATTCAGGGTATCAGGCGAGTACATTCTTTGATAGTTCTTTCATTTAATTATCAATTATTGTACTTCAGTTCTAGTTAGTTCTATATGATTCTCTGTTACAACACGTATTGGCTTTCTGAATTCACGCATGCAACACACATACTTTACTTGTCTGGCCCGACTATTCGAACCACCTATTCGCATCTTCATGTGATGGATGGACTTGTATTCGTCTTATG
Source organism: Iris pallida (assembly GCA_029216955.1). Lineage (NCBI taxonomy): Eukaryota > Viridiplantae > Streptophyta > Magnoliopsida > Asparagales > Iridaceae > Iris > Iris pallida. Next base: position 35,099,994 of record JANAVB010012198.1, on the reverse strand, counting down.
TGTTGGATTATGGATTCATTTGTATTAGATTGGGCAGGGAAATACTGATTAGACATGTTGATATTTCCCACTATTCGAATCACCCATCTGTGAATGATATTCGTACGATAGCCATCCCTCACCTGATCAGTGTGTGGTGTGCCGTATTACCTATAGTCGTTTACATGTCGATCTCGGTATTTTAAAACACACTTGGAGAATTAATTCGAATCATTGTTAGAACATCATGTGAATCATTATTCGCACCACCTTATTCGAATCACCTTATTAGAACAATGATTAGAAACACATTCGACTCATACTGTACTGGAATTACATTAGACTCACATTGAGATTTACACTTGACTCATATAGTACTATCTGGACTTATATCATGTTACTCTAGTTCAGCTAGATCTTATTTTACAGTCTTTCTTGCCATGTTTCTCCTCTTATTTTGTACCTTACTTTCCTTGTACCTTAACTGTTCTCTACATTATCACCTGAATATAAACTGCCATGTTCATTAATACAACAGTTTATAACTTCTTTATAGTTCTCTGTCATTTACATGGGATTTATAGATGAGTTGTGCTCGTTCCTATCCTGACTGGACCTATTGAAAATATTACGGATGATTGTCCTGAGGACATTTGCCCTACTTGCCTTGGAGCAGGAGATGGCTTAGCTACCTTTGGCCCCGACACTCAGGAGTGATCGGAAGACTAGCTAGTAGACTTGCTTTAGATTCATGTTTAGAACTTGAAATGTAATAACTTGATATATTGAGTTTGTATTTGAGTTTGTTTGAGATATTACTATTTAGCAGTTTATATTCGTTATTATTATTTAGTCTTTAGTTATAAACTTCTGTGTTATCATATCATGCTTAGACTGGGATTGAGATTTCATTATATCTATACTTGTCCTCCGTTCGGAGTTGAGATTTTGAAAAGTACATTATATAATTGCGTGAGTTGTTTAGATAGTGACCTAGAACAGTGTTCTACCGTCGACACTGTGGCGTAGGCTGGACGTACCAACTTCTCGTGCCCCTACACTGGGTGCGGGTCGTGACAAAGATTTCGAATAAAGTTTTGTCTAAAAGTAGAAGAAAATTCTAAACCAATCCAACGGTTAGATTTTTCAGAATCGAAGCACAAAGTTGCAAAAAAAAAAAAATTTTAAACGGAAATAATTTGAGTGAAGAAATTGATAATTTCTTCGGTTTTGGAAGCAACGTTTGAGTAAACAAACAATGTTATTGGTGGCTCTAATTTCAGGATCTAATATGGAATTAACTAGAGTTTACTATGGAACAACTATACAGAAATCCAACAGTTTGATTTTCAGAAAATTGATCTCAAAGTGACCTCTAAAAACAGTTTCAGACTTAAATGCTGAAATGTTGTTCATGGAGCTCACTTTGTCCTCAATTTACATAACCCAAAACAAGTAGTTAAGTCATAAAACCTATATAAAATAATTCAAAACTTAACTAAGAATACATACATGGCACTAAAACATAAGAATATGGTAACAACAGAAAATAACGCATGTCCAAAGTTGGTAAAAATAATTCCAGACTTCGAATTATTCTAGTGTACAGAAAAACTGTACAAAAAACTGCTCATGATGCCTACTTTGGTCTTATTTTACACTAGTAAAACTAACTATTCTAGACATGACTTAAATACATGATTGATAGACAAAATATCATACTTTACATTCCAATAAGTGGCTCTGGAAAATAATTATTACACAGAAAGTTATGCATGTTCAAAGTTGGAAGGAAACCACAGTTTCTGTATTCAGAGTTTACGATGCCAAGTTTGAGCCTAATTTGTACTAATCAAACGAAACATTTAGGGCTTAACTCCAACATAAATTTTGTAGAAAAAATATCTAGAATTACATACAAACTTCTAGAATCATAAAATATGGTCTATGTAGAAAGTTACACTACCACAAAGTAGACGAAAATATAATATTGGGAAAATAATTTTGGGGTAACGTTTTATCATAAATCCAAACCTTTAGATACTGTTATTTATGGTTTCTACCTAGGGGGATGTTGTATCTAGTCATTACCTATGTCATATAAAAATATACGATAGAAAATAAAGGTACTTACCGATGTACGGAACGTGGACCGCTTGTGTGTCGCAAAATTCAATCTGTGCACCCCCTTGGAAAACGTCTGTAAGGAGGAAAATATGGACAGAACATATAAACTATTATATACTAAAATGACGGGAACGAACAGAGGTTCGTAACGGAAAAAGTTTCTTAGAGTTTTACTAAGTGGTTTGGTGTGCACACCCAATTCTTTTCATAAAATTCGTGGATAGCACTCTGTTCGGGACACATTGTCGTGCGATATAGGTTTAAGGAGTCAAAATTTCATGAAAATTATGTAAAAATATGGAAATGAAAGCTAAGAGATAGAGGAAGATTTTTGTTAAAGGACTCGAGGCTCGTACCTATTTTTTCGTGGTGCAAAACGTTGTTGAAATTAGCACTACCCAACAGTCTTATTCTAAAATTACCTTCAGTCCAACGAGTTTGTGAGGGCGTTTTGAGATAGAAAGTGAGTGGAATGAGAGGAAAATGACCCATAGGGCTGTAGTGGGTTGAGGGGAAAGGTTGTAACAAAGTTTTAGGGAAAATAGGGTAGTGGAGAGGTGGTTTTGGCAACTAAAAGTGGTGGTCACCACTTAATTCTGAAAATGCATATAAGCTAATGTTGTATGTTATCCACATACTTGTGTGTGCACCACATGGGTCAAGTAAGGGCTTGGTTGGGGTCTACTAGGTCTTGTGCAAGTGTGGACCAAGTTTTGACTTGATCGGAGTTGATTTGGATAGGTTTGGGTGGCCTACACTAGTCACTAGCACCACCCTAACTAGGCTAAAATTAAATTAGCTAAAATGCATCTAGCCAAGTCAAAAACCTATGTCTCACTTAGTATTAAGTATGAATTATTAACCTGAGACATAACTATATTTATTTATATATAAACATGCAAACAAGTTTATATATACTTATACAAATATTATTTATATAACATATAATACATATATATACATGACATGGAATTATGGTTTAAGTACACTACCTACTAACTAGATAAAATGATTTAATTCATTGGAAAATGAAGGTTGCAACTTGTTAGTGGTAAACAACCAAATATTTCATATTTGAGAAAGTTTTGATGTGCAAGATATGTCCCAATTCTATCTCCCAAAAGAACTAAGATGGGTCCCCAATGACATTTGGGAATATACATTAGTTTTGAGTCTTCTTCGGTAATAAGGTATTTAAACCCAATGACTGGTGATGTCTTTACTACAAGATTTGATGATTGCCAATTTGATGAGAGAGTCTTCCCAAGATTTAGGGGGGATAAGCAACAAATAGTTCATATAGAACAAACCATTGCTAATGAATGACGTGAATTGACATGGAATATGCCTACTCTATCTCATCAAGATATAAGAACTCCACAATATGATTATCAGACAAAAAAAGATACATTTGTAAGAAATTACAAATCAATTACTGATGCATTTAGGGAAGCCGCAAAGGTAACTAGATTACATGTGCCATCTATAAATGTGCTAGCCAGAATCATTATTTTAATTGAACAAAATCCAAACAAGGCGGAGAATAAATCTACTACTACACGTCAAAAGCGTGGTAGGTTTATATGTTCCAAAGATAGTGCTTCTAAAAAGATGAGAGAGAATGATACATCTTGTCCTGATAAAATTCTGATATTGGCTGGAGCTCCAAAAACAGATAATGAAGATGTTCACGTTTCCAAATTCACTGAAATGCCTATGGATGCCCCTAGAGAGGCAAAGGTACCTGAAAATGAAGAGATCTCAATATTCTATGTATGTTCAGGTGAATTGTGGAATAGAAAAGAACTTGTCATCGATGACATATTTAGCTATGTAGTAGCTACTAAAATATCAAAGGACAATAATGATTATGAAAATAAACCACGTAGTATAAATGAATGCCGAGATTGGAAAATGTAGTATGTTTGGACCTATAGTGGAAACACCAAAGGGCATATACCATGGTGGTTTTAAATTGGTGTTTCGTGAGAAAACAAAATGAGATAAACGAAATTGAAAGATACAAAGTCTGACTTGTAGCACAAGGTTTCTCTCAAAGACCTGAAATTGACTATGTTGAGACATACTCTCCAGTTATGGATGTCATTCTTTTTAGATATCTAATCAGTCTCACAGTTTCTAAAAATCTTGAGAGATTTATGGATGTTGTAACTGCGTATTTGTATGGAGACTTAGATACTGACATCTATATAAAAATTATAGAAGAATATATAATGCCAGAGACTAAGTAAAAAGGGCATATGTTCAATAAAACTTAGACGATCATTATATGGGTTGAAACAATACGGAAGAATGTTGCATAATCGTCTTAGTATATATTTGACTAAGGAAGGATAAAAAATATTGTCAAATTTGCCCATGTGTCTTCATTAAGAAATCTGAGAATAGATTCTCTATAGTAGCAATATATTTGGATGATATAAACCTTATCAGGTCTCCTACATAATTAAAGAAACCTGCAAACTATTTGAAGAATGAATTTGAAATAAAAGACTTGGAAAAGACAAAGTTTGGTCACAGTTTGCAAATAGAATAAAGTTTTAGTAGAATATTAGTGCATCAATCATGCTATATTTAAAAAATATTCAAACGATTCAAAATGGATAAAGCACATCCACTAAGTACACCTATGGTTGTACGCAGTTTGGATTTGGATAAAGATCCATTACGATAAAAGAAAAAAGATGAAACAGTTCTTGGTCCTGAGGTACCATATTTAAGTGCTATTGGAGCACTACTACATCTAGCCAACGCACAAGACCAAATATTGCATTTTCTGTTAATTTACTATCTATATATAGTTTTGCACCTACACTAGACATTATCTATATATAGTTTTGCACCTACAATAGACATTGGAATGGAGTTAAACATATATTAAGATATCTTCCTGGAACAACTGATATGAGATTATTTTATTCTATGATTTCACTAACAATTCTTGTCTGGTTGGTTATGCAGACTCAGGTTATCTTTCTCACCCTCATAAGGATTGCTCCCAAACAGTTTATGTGTTTATTAATAACCATGCATCTATATCTTGGCGATCAACAAAGCAAGGTTTAGTAGCAACTTCCTCTAACCATGTAGAATTAATTGCATTACATGAAATAATAAGAGAAAATGTGTGGTAGCCATCGATTACCCAAGTCCAAGAGGGATTCATCAAAGGAGATCGAATCAAGCACTTTCCACCAAAGTTGTTTTGTGCACATGAGCTCCAAAGGTCGAAAGTAATAGAAGTCAAGCAAGTAAAACCAAATAAATTTTAGCCGATTTATTCACCAAGGTAATACCAAAACTATTTTTCAGAAGTTGGAACCGAGAATAGGCATGCGACGACTTAATCATTAGACCAACTAACTACTATATCGAGGGAGAGTATGACTTGTAAATGGTAATTTTGAGTTTTGCGCGTTATACTCTTTTTCCTTGACTAAATTTTTTTTACTGGATTTTTCTTAATAAGGTTTTAATGAAGCAACAAATGCGCATACACCACCAAATAATAATGGTGAATATCCAGGGGGTGTTATAAACATGGATAATTCACCATAATTATTTGGCCTATATAACTTATGTATTTTGGTTATCTATAACCAGTGCCTTTTGGTTATTTGTAACCTGTCTTTTGGCATTTATTTTTTAATTGTCATCATGATGTTAATCTCCATTGTAAGCCTATATAAGGGGCTATTCTCAAGTTGATTGAGATAAGTGAATGAAGAAATAATCTCATCCATTTTCTATCCCCATCTCTTTACTTTACCATATAATTTAATTAATAACTTTTTAATATATCTTATTTTTGGTACATAAGTGTTTGTTGATACGATTTATGTTCGTGTTTCTTCTTTCAACCACTCTTGAAGCTTCCTTTGTGCAAAACATAATGAATCAAAAAATATAAAAATATCTATCAAACAATAATAGCATATGTTGAAAATAATACATGATAGTTCCAAGTAATGATAAATAAAACAGTAAGTACCTAAGAATTGGTGCAGCTAATTCTACGAACGGATACATGATAATTGCAACTATCTAAGTTCCTAGCACTAATAGATAAATAAATTAAAAGATGCAAAATTCTTTATACAATTGTCTAGTGCCTATGTAGTTTTCATGTGCCACAATTAGGTCTCCATTGGATTTGTTTTCCACAATACATGCATTCAACAAGAGTTAGGTACGAGTGTATTCTTTCAGTATCATAGTAATTATGAACTTTGCTAAAGTTATGGTAAACTTATGATCCCATCCAATTATGATTTATTCATTCTCCATAAAAAATGCTCATTAAGATTGTACATGTTTAGGTCATTATACCTCTTAGTTGCAGGATGGGTTGAGGTCCTTATACCCCTAGGGATTGTGGTGCAGGTTGATGTTGCTGACCTTGTGGTTGTTGTCATGTTTGTTCATTCATGATAGTAAAAAAGAAGTTACTTCATCGAATAGAACACGAGATTGCTTGTAAGTATTAGAAGATAGGGAAAACATTTTGTTGTGGTAAGTTGGGATGAATTAAGCCCTATTTATTAAAAAAATCAGATGCCAAATGACCACTAATATTCTGAGAATATGGTTATTATAGGAGTATTTCTATCAAAAATGATGAAAATACCCCTTATTAATGCACACAAACAACTAAGAAATGAGGATATTTTGGCAAAATATCTCCCAAAATACTAATATGGATATTGGGGGCTGTTTACCAAAATACCCCCTAAATGTTATTTTAACAGTTTAAAGGGGGTAAAACTGTAAAATAACCCCAAACCGTTCATTACATTGATGGTGGAGCCTAGGGGTGGGGGAGAAATTGGGTCAACCAAGGCCTAATCGGATCACCGTCTAGGCTGGTCGTGTCGGGTCGACCGATTCTTTTTTCGGGTAAGTCTGGCTTGATCATGTTGGGGAGTTTGGTTGGGTCAGGCTTGGGAAGCAAACCAATCCTTACCTGGTATAGGAGTGGACTGGTCTGACCCTTTAATCAAGTTCGGGCCGACCCAACCCATGTTTGACTGAATCCAGCCCAGAGCGGGTCTTAAGCCATCTGACCCAATACACACCTTGTGGTTGTTACATGTAATCTTAGCACTTTTTTGGCAAATGTTTCTCTCGTAAGCACCAAAAACATTCTACAATTGAACATAACATGCATCTCACCATATGCAACTATATTACTAATCGTACATATAATATCTAGGTTGTGTAATGTAATAAAATTATAATTACATTATCATATTTGGTTGAAACATGTAATCAAACCATGTAATTTTATCATTTGCATTCAAATAGTTAGTTTACCATGTAACATAATTGAATAATAATTTATTATTTGTATTATTTTAAAAAATATATCCTTAACATTAATATTTTCTGGTTTGGCCAACCTTAACATTATAAAAGAAAATTTTAAAAAATTATTTTTGAAAAAAATTAAAAATACAAAAATAAAAACTTAAATTATTTAAAGAAGTTAAAAAAAAAGAAACTAAGAACATAAAACTACTAGTAACAGAAAAACAAAAACAAAAATTCAAAAAATAATTTTGTAAGTTTTAAGTAGTAATGTAATTGTGATTACATGAGTTTTATAATGTAATTGATTTTAAAAGAAAGTGAAGTGGTGTATTTTTGTCCAACCAAACACTTAAATTAGATCTACAATATAATGCCAATTAAATTACATTGTCTAACCATGTAAACCAAACGTATCCATAGTCTTGACTTCTATTTATGTGCAACATTGATGATAACATTTGATACGAAATTGCAAACTAGGAGTTGCATGTTAATGAATAATGGATTATTTGTTTACTTGAAATGTGTTTAGGTGAAAACTTGTTATTAATGTTTTAAATTTCAACTATTATTGAGATAAACTAACATGCTATTATGTTTCTCAACTCTCTGTCTCTCTCTCTCTCCCTATATATATATATATATATATATATATATATATATATATATATATATATTTTATATATATATATAAAATATATATATATATATATATATATATATATATATATATATATATATATATATATATATATATATATATTTATATATATATATATATAATATATATATATATATATATTTTATATATATATATATATATATATATATATATATATATATATATATATATATATATGCCAATGACCACGAGCCCAAGTGGTTAGTGTGGAGGCATATGGCCCTTGTTGGCAGAGTTCGAATCCCATGGGAACGATTCCAAAAACTAATTACCCTTTCTTTAATATATATATATATATATATATATATATATATATATATATATATATATATATATATATATATATATATATATATATATATATATATATATATATTATATATATATATTTTATATATATATATATATATATATATATATATATATATATATAAAATATATATATATATATATATATATATATATATATATATATATATATATATATATATATATATATATATATATATATATATATATATATATATATATACGTCCCAGAACCAGAATACTGGCAAGTAGGGATGGACCAGGCCAGCTACGTATTCTAGAATACTCCAGTACCTCGAGACACAGTCAAAGCTGTATAGATGTATGTGTTACTACAACAAGCCAACAGTCAATCCTAGGTCAAGCAATCCTAGATATCTCAAGCACAGGAAAGTTAGTATAGTATAAGAGTATAATCATCAGACATATAGGATAGTAAAGCGTCCCAAATTATAATATAAAGACGATCATGAAGCTACTAGTACAAAATGAAGAACTAGCAAGAGTGTAAGTCGGATCACAACTGACCGCATGAGTACCCTAGAACAGATTGACCCGCATAAAGAAGAGCTGCATAATAGACTCAGTACGCCCCCTGCGGCCCATCTTCACCAAACTGATTTTTGAGCCGCAAAGAGAATAGTTACTTATGCGGCCAAGCTGATCAATCCTTCTGATAGAGCTGACAAACTCTGGTCTAATAAAGTTGACAAACTCTGGCAAGACTGACAGCTCTGACAGCTCTGACAACTCTGACACTCTGACAAAAAGAAGATAAGACATGATTAGACTGGACATGGCCATACGGCCAAAAGGACTACGACCCGAGCCGTATACGGCTCAATCTATGTACTTCATGCGGCCAAGGGTAACTGCAATCTAAACCGTATGAGCTTTATGCGGCTCAAAATATAGAACCTATGCGGCTCAAAAGTCCTCAAGCTACATTCGGACTAAGGGAGACTGCCGCATGAGTCTTATGAGGTCCAGCATGGCCGAACTCTGAAAGGCCTATGCGGCTCAAAATGACTCAAGCAGACTGATCCTATCTTGCGATGAGATACGTGGCAGGCTGACCAAGTCTCAACCACCATGATTTGCTACGACAAAATCTCAACAACCCCCACCAGCTGGCAGCCCGAGATCGAGTCTTTGTGTGCTGTGATTGACCCGTGGCCACGTAGTCCCTTATGCGGTCCAAAAATTTGCTACTGCAAAAAATACTATAAATAGCAGGCTATCACACCCAGGTAAATGGTTGGCAATCCAAGGCTGGTAACCTATGAAGGCCACTTTCTTCAAGAGCAAAGAGCACGTCAGATAGTCCAAGGAGTAAGGCAGAGTTGCCACACTTTTCCGAGCCTCTATCGTCACCCCCCAGAATCAAAACTAAATAATTATACTTAGATTGTTTCCTAGAATTTCTTTCTAGGCTTTCCTTTGTAAAAGCGAGTTTGTAATCAAGTTCAATTCATCCGTAATTTGTTATGCTTGATATTTAATGGCAAACACGATGGTGACTCTGTTGGAGACATCCTTCTCTTCTGATGAAAAGTTGGTGACGTAATCTGACGCATCCAAGCTCGGCTCCACGCAGCAAATGCTCGTAGTTCGATTTGACCAACGAGCATTCGAAGAAATGCTCTCTGAAGGGAGCGCCAGCCCATTGCAGAAGCGAGCCAACCCAAATAGAGCCCGCAACATGTCAAAGTGCAAAAATTGTTGCCCCCGACTAGGTTCTCGAAGAAGATCATTCTGCGGCCTAAGACGGTGGTCAAGACTCTCCTGCGGCCTTGCTTCCGACCGTAGATAACCATACTGTCCCCAAATCTAGCAAAGGAAAATACTACGATGCTAAGTTTTTAGGGGCACAAGAGAAATCCATGCAGATGAGGAAGAGGCCGCATAAGAGAGATGGGCAGATGGCCCATGCGGCAGCCAACTCTAGCCGCAGACAGATGGCCCATGCGAAAGCCAACTCTGGCCGCAGACAAATGGCCCACGCGGCAGCCAACTCTGGCCGCAGGAAGATCTTCCATGCGACAGCCAACTCTGGACGTAGGCAGATCGCCCATGCGACATCCAATCCGGGCCATAGCCAGAGTGTCTTATGTCGCCCTGTCAGAAGCTCTGTGTTCGACCGTCTCTCATGCGGGCCCGACTCCATACGGCCCATTAAGAATATGGGATGTATCAATCTTGATTCTTTTTACTATGCACCTTCGAGTGCTAAGTCAAAGAAGTCTAGGACAGTGCGGGCCCAACAAGCCTAGTTAACTGTCCAAGTTGCTGGCCGTCAGCGGGCACCGTTAACTGTTATACGGGATCCTGATGGAAAGTTGTACAGAACCATCCGCATCCAGTCCCCCAGGGCTAACGGACAGGGTGGGTCTCAAAAGTCTCCCTCCAACGATCGAGAGAAAGTACTTTTATTAGCCTCAAATCAGGGAGCAAACATGACACCTTCGCACCCGTGTGCTCGAGATACCCGGGTCCACAAATGGGATGCAAAGGTAGATCAATCCGCTATCGACTTGCGAGAGGTGCTTACTCACAAACGCAAGGAGAAGGAAACAACCTTGGCGTGCGATGAGCCCTTCCCGGGACGTCGTTGCACCCAAGTCATCATCTACTGCTGCTGCGATAAGTCGGCAGCACCTGAAGATCGGCAGTCCGTTTTCCAACGACTGCAGCACCCAGCACCCTTCCAACAATAACTCAAGGAACAGGTACAAATTCCGGTAGACAAAGAATTTTCGTTCTCTCCTTATAATTCAACCCGAAAGGTTCTTCCCGGCAAGGGGGAATAAGACAGGCTCTTCCAGCCCGGCAATCTCCACCAGCATTGCAAGAAAACTCTCGTCTGGAGGACTGCCACCGACAACCACAGGGAGTGTCTACCTAGGCACTCGATCCAAAAAGAAGCTTTCAACACATGAGGGTGCAACCTTGACCTCACTGGGGTAGATGAGGCCCGGGGTAGCAGTCCCCTCAAAGTATGCGACAACCCGGTGTTCCAAGAGCATGCACAGGGGGTAGCGATCCATTGGAATTATGCAACAGACGTGGACATCCCTGAGGATGACCACCTTCTCCAAGACGATGTAGCTTCCTGCACAGGGGGTAGCACCCCTTCTAAGTCCGAGGAAGAAGACATTCTGACATTCCCCGATGATTTTTCGGTACGGGGGTACGACACAAAGAGCACCTCTGCTACGATCCCTTCCACTTCTACCCACGTGAGGACAGTATTTATGGCCGACAATGATCATAAAGCGCCTACTGAATGACAACGTCTAGAAGTACTTGAAGCCATGCTCCTATCCATGGTCAAGTCAGTAGACAAAATCAAAGCTGCATCGTCGACTCAACCAGCAAGGACGCCTGGACAAACAAGCTTGGGACCCGCAGTCAACGTGGACTCCAACACAATCGCTCCTCCTTTGGATGACAATCCTCTAGGAGTCTCCACTCCTTCAGCTACAGATGAAGCAAGGGATGCAAGGAGGGAAGTCCAGGAGCTTTGGGCAATGTTCAATACCCGAGATTCCTTCCGAGACCTGAGGATACGGCAGCCGTATCCCGTTGCATGGAGAGATGTACCTTTTCTACCACGGTACAAGCCGTTTCATATTGATTCGTATGACGGAAAGCCCTCTGCTAGTCGGTACATGACATATTTCGAGGTCACAACCAACCAATTGCCGCATAGCGATGCCATCCTCATACGATTATTCATTGGAGCATTGGAGGGAATCGCGTTCGACTGGTACCGCAACCTTGCGGACAACTACATCCAGTCTTTTGATGGCCTCAAGCACATGTTCCTAGAAAGATTCTACGAAGTGGGACATGATGTGACAATGTCATCCCTCATGGACGTCGTTCAGGGGAAGAGGGAGCTGACAAGGAACTATATCGAGCAGTTCCGCCAAACTGCAATAAGATTGTCCCAAGGCAATCCTGAAAGCTCCTTGATTGAAATTTGCCAGAAGAAGTTGCTCCCCGCAATCAGCCTCTGGATGGGTGAAGATCAGTTCAGGGATTGGGCGACCTTCATCATAAGCGCCACTAATGCGGAGGTAAAATTAAAGAAGGCTCGTCAGCTGGGATTACACATCCCGGACGTAGAGGCCAAAAGCAAACGTCCTGGTACCGCCTCCAATAACAACAACACTAAATGCACCTCCAATAACAACAACACTAAAGGCACCTCCAATAACCGGGATAATAAAGGCAAACAGGCCCTGGTCGTCGGTACGACCAAGAAGCCTGAACAAAAGCAGACAGAAGCTCGATGGCCCCAGGTCAATTACTTATTCGAAGATAGTCATGTTAAGCCTATCTTCGACATGCTCTTGCAAGAGAACAGGATCCAACTCCCTCCACCAAGGCACGAGCCCCGAGCGGCAGAGATGGAGGACCTAAAATACTGCTATTTCTACCGCTATATAAATCATGCCACTCAAGACTGCTTTCAATTAAAGCGGTACATCCAGAATCTTATCAACACCAAACCTTTGTCGCTAGACTTTGAAGAGGTTACCGTAGAGGCAAAAATGATGTCAATTCAGTTCGACGACTTTCCTCCAACAAGCACACAAGACGGGGTAATACCTATCCCCCTGGAAACAATGGAGGTTACTAATCTTTCCTCCGTCTGGAACCAGACGACTGGCTTGGTACCTCTTACCAAGTCTCGAGGAGAGGTCATGTGGGTACACCCAGACTTAGTGCTCGAAGTTACCCAGGCGGTGTCATCTCCAGGCAACAAGAAGAAGGGCAGGAAGTCCAGATCCTACCATACAATTTTAGCCGAAGATGAGGACGCGACGGTCGTTGTTACCCTGTCTGGGGCACAAGTCCAGCCCACTCCGGGTAGTTCAGTTGAAGACCCTCAACCAGCGATGCTACTGGCCACTGATATTTCGGGGCCTTCTCAGCCTCCATCGACAGATAGGTCTAAGCCGAAGGAAACCCGCTTCGACAGGCCGTTCCGTAAAGTTGTACCTCAAAGACTGGAGAGACCTTACAACTTTGAAATATTAGCACAATTGGCTAATACGCCTACAAAGTTATCGTTATACGAGCTCCTAAGGCTATCCAAGGATCTTCGTGTCGCATTGAGCGAAGTTACTTAGCCCAGGTCAAACCTACGGGGGAAGACTCGTTGGCGGATCTCGAGGGAAGCAACTGTACGGATACAATGCCCAATATCGTATTTACCCCATAGGACATGCTGATCAAGACCAACATGTATGATCGCCCCTTGTACTACACTGGATACATAGGCGACATCAAGGTGGATCGGATGCACATCGATCCTGGCTCGTCGATAAGCATCATCCTGAAAAGCTTGCTTCAAGTCCTCGGAATCCCTATGCATCGGCTAACAGCGACCAACACCGCCATTAGCGATTTCAACTCAGGAAGGAGCTATCCCTTAGGAAAGATCCGATTGAAATGTCAGATCGACGACCTAAGGACAGAGGTCACCTGCAACATCATAGATGTAGATACGTCCTACAACATCCTCTTGGGGCGTCCATGGATACAAGACTATATGATCGTACCATCCACCCTTCACCAATGCTTCAAGTATGTCAGTAAGTACGACTTCGTAAAAACTAAGTTCGCCGACATCGATCCCTTCAAAGGGGTTGAGTCTATTATTCTTCGGAGGCTTGTCTATATGACGAATCCAAAAACACATAACGGACGAACTGGAGGCCATCACAGGGCCAGAAGAACCCTTGAGAATTTATCTTCAGGCCCGTAAACCGGGCAAAGCCGTACCCCTTATCGCAACTTTGCATAAAGAGGTGCCCGGTTCTCCCACCCCAGCTGCACTGTTGGAGCCGATGGTCATCCGACTCCCAAGGACCAGCCAAGAACCCGTTATAGGGCCGATGGTGATCTGATTGCCAAAATCCAATCAAAGGCGACCGAAAGACGAAAGGCCCTCTAGGGAGCCGATGGTGATCCGATTGCCAAGATCCAGTCAAAAGCAATCAGAAGACACGAAGTCCTCTGCCGAGCCGATGGTCATCCGTCTTCCCAAGATGAGCCAACAACTAAGTGTCGACCCGACACCCTCAGGCAAGCCAATGCCACAAGTTGAACCCTTGGTGGTCAAGTTTCCCAAGACAGCGTCCCAACCTCCGGTCACGCAGGGGGTAGCAGAAGAGGATGCAGAACTAGCAAAGTATCTGGTTATAAAGGTGGATAGTCTCTCTCCTGATGATGTAATCCATGTGGGCAAAATTCCTTATTTCATCAATAAGAGGCTGCCATTGAACTATCCTGAGTGTAATAAATTCAATCTGATGTATACTACGGGACTCGGTCAGGACATTAACCTGCACAAACAGGTGACAACCGTCCATACCGCAAACCGACTTGCTCCATTAAAGATGCCTACTACTTAGTCCCAGGTAGAAGAAAAGGGGTTCACACGATCATCTTTGGCCGAAAAGAAGGTCCTCAACCCTTCATGCCTCAAGCGTTTGATCTCAAACCCGATACTGGAAGACTACCGCTCTACCTATATAGTCCTCAGGCCAAGTAATTCATGCAAAATAGGGGTATGACATGGAGGCTACCCCAGGTCTGAATTACGGCAGCGGTCGGCAATCGCCTCTGCAGCTGTCAACTCCGTCTGGAAAACCTCGAGATTATTACGATAAATTCCTAAAGACATGTTGGTACTCCCTCAGACCCTCAAATCTTCTAAACTATCGAGTTATGTACACTAAGTACCTCTGAACTCATACTCTATCGCATCTTCCTGAGTGGCGAGTCATGTACGATGATACCTCTGAACTCCCACTCTAATGCTTTACATCACAGGAGTCTGCCCAGTTTACCATTATCTCTGAGCAAACTTCCTGGTCCTGATTATCGTGTGTCACGTCCATATTACCTCTGGTACCGATAATCTTCCAACTTAACACATGTACCCATCGGGATAAAAGACATGGTGTTAAGACCACAAAACCTATCAAGTCCATATTACCTCTGTTGGTTTTGTCTCAAAATCTATTACTCGTACCACCAGTACGCAGAAGAGTAATAGGTCCACCAAAGATTATTCTTGATTATCGTGTATCACGTCCATATTACCTCTGATACCGATAGTCTTTTGACTTAACACCTGTACCCAACCCGGGATAAAAGGCATGGTATTAAGACCACAAAACCTATCATGTCCATATTACCTCTGTTAGGTTTTGTCTCAAAATCCATTCCACCAAAGACTATTCCTGATTATCGTCTGTCACGTCCATATTACCTCTGACATCGATAGTCTTCCGACTTAACACCTGTGTTCAACCCGGAATAAAAAACATGGTGTTAAGACCACAAAATCTATCACGTCCATATTACCTTTGTTGAGTTTTGTTTCAAATCTATTACCCGCACCGCTAGTGCGCAGAAGGGTAATAGCTCCACAAAAGTTATCCTAATCTATTAATCATACCATCGGTGTACCAAAGAATAGTAGGTCCACAAAATATCATTTAAATCTATTTGCTCGCATTTCTAGATGCACAAAAGGACAATAGGTCCACAAAAAAGTCCACCAGTGGGATGTCCTTTATCAAACACAAATACGGTATTAGGCCCTCTAGTACAAGCACCACCAATACCACCAACAAAGAATGGAGCGAATGCATTCTGTTTATTCAAAATCAGTTACATTCGTTACATCTAAAAAAAGGGTGGAAGAAAAGGCTACTACTCATCAGCAACGCACAGTTTAGCAAGAATGTCTTCCAACTGTGCAGTTGAGTGCTCAATTCTCAGTCTGGCTCGGCATTCAGCTTCCTGGGTTAGCTTGTCAACATCCTCAAGATGTGCATGAGCATGCCAATTTTCTTCTAATTTCTTCAGTGCACTCTCTAGAGCGGCAGAGGCTCGGGTGACCTCATCAGTCTCCTTGCAGATCTTCTCTCTCTCTTGATGAGTGGCTTGGAGCTCAGTCTCCAGAGATGTCAGCCTGGTCTGGAGATGGAGAAGCTGCTCGTTCGTTTCGGTTATAGCATAAACGGTGGTCTCCTCACGAGTCAAGCAAATATCTTCCTCTCGGCTCAGCTTATCATATTTAAGAGACAGCTTATGGAGGTCCTTCTCCAAGTTGGGCTTGGTCGTCTCTTGTACAGCCTTCACCTTTTCTACGGCCTTTATAAGGAAAGCACGCTCCTGCTCCACTGCAGCAGACATATCGACTTGCCGTAATTTTTGCAACTGGATTAGGCACTGATCAGCCTCTGCCAGCTTGTGCTCCAGAAGGACGGCCGCCCCCTCTCCACCCGGAAGCGTCTTTAGTAGATCGATCTGGCCTTGGGTGCAGTAACCTGCCACGGCAAATGAATTCCCTCTTCTTGAAGTAGCTTCAACCCCTCGTTTCAGATGACGGTACAAGCTCTCAACTATATCCCTAGATGATTCATCTAGATTCTCTAAAGAAGATGGCGTCGAAGGAATATCAGACAAGGAACCTGAAGGCATGTGGGAAGAAGGCATAGCGGAGCTTGACGACCATGTCAAAAGGGAGACAAATTCCGAGCGATGAGACTCCGGAACAACAGCAATCTCCTATTCCGCAGCCCGAAGGAGCTGAAGACTAGGCAGAGTTGAGAGTTCAACCTCCGAGGAAGAGGCAGCTTTAATCGACCCTACATCCACCGATGCTGGTGTAGGAACCACCGCCTCTACCATCGGCACTTCTGGAATAATCGGCTCTGAACTCGGCTCAGCGAGTATTTTTTGATTTGAAGGAGAGAAGGTTCACTTCTTCTCTTCGGTAAGAGGTCCGCCCCGACGTCTTCCACTATCTCCTCCTCTGCAGCTATGTCCACCAATGGCAATGAAGGAGCACTACCTATAGATCCAGAACAACCGACAATCAGCTTGACTCGAAGGATATGAAGAAAGAGTAAATGAACCTCCTCGTCGGTAAGAATATGACATAGCTTACCAGGAGAGGGCGGTGGAGACCGCGGCTCGCTCTAGACAGTCATAATTCCTCCTATTGCCCCCATATCCTTCTCAACAGTAATATCCGAATCACATGCACCTACCACTCCGGCCTCGGTCGACCCGAAAGGAAATATAGCTGGGTCGGTTGCGACCAACTGAGACCCTGCAGCCTCGATATTTGGTTCTGTAAGGCTTGTACCTTCTTCGACCAGGGTGTCCATTACTGGAGGGATCCCGAAAGCAGCATCGGACTCCGGAAGGTTTATGTCTTCCAAATGCTGTACAAAGAAAAAAGAGAGGAACAATAAGATAAAGTCCCAAAAGTGACATGGTGGTCGGTCAAAATAAAATTTACCTCTGGGAGGGTTTCGACGTCACTGTCCTCTTTCGCAATCTCAGGCCCTCGATTCCTAAACGCAACCCATTTCTGGGAATGAGGCCTGTCTGCAACAGGGAGTTCACGCTTACTTCGCTTACGTGGAGGACTCAACATAGGAGAAGGCAAGTGCGTCACCGAAGTACTTGCATGAAGTGACAGGCCATTGTACTTATCCTCCTCTTCCGTATCATTAGAATCGGAGTCAGACACTTCAATGGCTTTCGTCTTCCTTGCCCTGTTCTTCTTCTTGGGTTCCTCACATTTCTCCACCAACTTAGTACCGGTTATGAAACTGGTACTTATGTCGAAGTCGTGGGGAGGCCCATTCATAGAGACATGGTGAAGGGCCGTCATGTACAAGATACGCACTAAGCCCCCGGTATCAGGTAAAGAAAAGTTGGTTCGGGTGTGGACGGCACTGTAGTAATGCCAGGCCCGGATGCCATCCAGGACACTGCCATCATAACCCAAACAAGGACTCGGGTTGTCCAAAAACAACTGGCAGTACCCAAATTGCCGTGAATACAAGCTGGGTAAGTAAGGTTCCAAGAAAATAATGTTACGGTTGCGGTACACCAGATGTGCAGGACGGATATTCTGTAACCAACGAAACATCTTCTCGGATAGGATCTGGGGCGCAACACCTCCATCAAGATAAGGATGCCCCATTTCCTCAGCGGTGAAAGGTGGGATCGACACAAAAAAGGAATAGCTGTCAAACCGAGCGAGCATAACATGGCAGTCGAGCATAGTTAAACAGGTCCAAGGCATATCATGGTACTGATAGATGAACGCATCATTGACCGTCGCATTCCCCGCAGGGCCAGGTCGCATCAGAGAGGGGCAGTGCATTAGCAGCTACCCCATCAGATAGTGGTGGGGCAGCTCGATTTGGTTAAAATCTTTTATAATATCATGAGCTATGGTTCTGGCCATAAAGGTATGAAGGCCCCGATGGATGCTGCACAACATGGTTGGGAGTAGAGCTAGCCTGCCTCCAAAGACTAATTTGATAGCAGAGAGGATCAGGTTGCGACTGATTCTCTCAATAGAACCAAAACCCCCTGAGACAACACAGATCCTCAGCCATATCATCAGGAACCCATCCAAGATGGCCTTGTCAGACAAGAGTTGGGTATCTTGATAGAAGTAGCTGAATGTGTCAAATTGGCTTCTGAATCTATCACCAGAAGCTTTGGTCCTCTTGGCGCTTTGCACTTGAGCATCCTCCCATACTTGAGTTTTAGGGATCCGAGGGACAACCCGGCCTGAGGCCCCTAGATCGAACAGGTAACTGATCCAAGCCTTGTGAAGTACCCTCGTGTGTGACTTCAAGAAACTTCCAAATCTCATTGGAAGTCTTGCAAGTAGAGATTCGGTCGAATTCACTACTGTCGAGAGCACAATAAAGAGCGTTCATTGCCTTGGCATCTCGACTCGCAAGCTTCTTGGTGTTTTCAGTAAGTGTGTCCCTAAAGGTGTCAGAAGCATTATCCTCAATAACTCTGGAAGGAGTAGGAAGACCACTTATCACACAATCCCATAAATCGAAATCTATGGACTTCAGATAAATGCTCATCCTAATCTTCCAGTAGTTATAGTTGGTTCCATCAAATAGGGGAGGCCTATTTGTGGAGTGTCCTTTATTGTGGAAGGTGTTGATACTAGGGTTAGAGGCCATGGATCACTCAAAGGGTGTAAATCCAAATCAAGAGAACAAAGCTCTGATACAAATTGTAGAACCCTAGGGGGGTGAACAAATTGTAGAACCCTAGGGGGTGAATACGGAAATAAAAAATAACTAGAGCAACAGAAGCAATATATGATAAATAAAAGTAAATAGTGAGAAGATCGAAACACAAGATGTATCCTGGTATTCTCGCTTGAGGCAATCCAGTCCCGGAACTCTCTCCGGCTTAAATCCACTATTTAATCAAATAGTACACACGAGTTTGGATCCGAAGAACTCGCCAACTTCAACACGAGTTTGGATCCGAAGACTCGCCAACTTCGACACACGAGTTTTCTTACGAAGGCTCGCCAACTTCAAACAAATGAGAAGAGAACTTGTTGATCTTCTAACACGTGAAGATCGAAAATTACAACTCTTAAATACTCTAGCACTTTGGAAGAGGATGACAATTAAAAGCTTGGTAGAGTATTAATGGTGGAGCTCTTGGTTGTTTGGAAAATTTATGGCAAGAGTTGGTGAAAGCCTCATGAGAGAGAGAGAGCTTTCATTTATAGAGAAACCAAGAGTGGGTGGCATTTAATGCTCTGGATACAGGCAGACCGGCATGCCGTCGGTATGCAGCGGCATAACGTCGGTATGCCGGTCAAATAGTAACGGTCATATTAATGACCGTTTGATAGCATTAAATGCGGCCATTAATGCTAGTCAGAGCAATTCAAAAATCAAATTTATGAAACCCGGTATACCGTCGGTATGCCGCGGCATACCGTCGGTATACCGACATTTTGTCACAGAACGTTTTCAGGCAAACAAAACAGTATACCGCCGGTATGTCGGAGCATACCGTCGGTATGCCGATGTTTTATCACAGAACATTTTTTAGTCCATAAAACGGTATACCGCCGGTATGTCGGATCATACCGTCGGTATGCCGACAATTTTTCACAGCAAGTTTATGGGTGATAAAAACGGTATACCGCCGGTATGCCGGAGCATACCGTCGGTATGCCGACTATTTATTACAGCAACTTTATGGACGATAAAAATGGTATACCATCGGTATGCCGGAGCATGCCGCCGATATGCCGCTCTGTAAGTAATTGATTTTTGACTTGTGTTTTTGCTTGTCATCCGCCCTTAAGTGTTTACAGATATACCTAGACCTTGTACAGACTCGAAGACTTTAAGCAGGTAGGAAGCCGTCTCTGTAAGGAGCGCCGGTATCTGCTTCAGTCTTCAATGCACAGGATGGTAGCACTTGAACGGAAAGACTTTATGTAGTAGAGCTTCTGAGAAGATATGAATCTGAAGACACGGAAAACTAAACTACGAAGATGTTGTTAATATATCAAAATAAAATGTGCCAACAACATGTGGCAGGCTGACCAAGTCTCAACCACCCAGATTCGCTACGACAAAATCTCAACAACCCCCACCAGCTGGCAACCATAGATCGAGTCTTTGTGCTGTGATAGACACGTGGCCACGTGGTCCCTTATGCGGCCCAAAAATCTGCTACTGCAGAAAATACTATAAATAGCAGGGTATCACACCCAGGCAAGTGGTTGGCAATCCAAGGCTGGTAACCTACGAAGGGCAATTTTTTTAAGAGCAAAGAGCGCGTCAGATAGTCCAAGGAGTAAGGCAGAGTTGCTACACTTTCCCGAGCCTCTATCGTCACCCCCAGAATCAAAACTAAACAATTATGCTTAGATTGTTTCCTATAATTTCTTTCTAGGCTTTTCTTTGTACAAGCGTGTTTGTAATCAAGTTCAATTCATCTGTAATTTGTTGTGCTTGATATTTAATGGCAAACAATAATTAGCTCTAGCTGTAGTCTACAAAATATACAAATCATGTCCAAACCCGTAGGCCAAATGTCAAATCGAAAACACGAGCTAAATGTTAGCCTAATGGTTACATCGTGTTATTGAATATGGTTAATCAATTAAGTTTAACATAATGATGTCATTAATATTCATATACTCACTATCATGTTGCTACTTAAACTTAGCATTGTCCTAATTGTTCTATATCATATTGCCATGCTTGTATCGTACTGCAAATATTGCTTTGCTCGCCTAACATGTATTTGTAGACATGAAGTAAGCATGATCAAACAAGAATATATGCAATGGAGAATTAATGATGGGCTAAAGACGACGCCATACAAGAAGATTTCTCTGAACCGCCTAGTGACCTATCCGGTGCCTCGCATCGGGGGTCCCAGTTAGCGGACAGGGGTCGAGGGGGCAGCTCCCCGCCGTAGGGGTTCGGGGGCGAAGCCCCTGAAAGGTATTCAGACTTCCAGATCTGTTTATCTTTGGACGACTGCTGTCAAGGAAAAAGGCATCTTCAGGTCTGCTCAAATATCAGAAGAAAGGCGTCATCAAAGGGCTCTTGGTTTTTCTATTTGTTCCAAGTCTATAATCTTCAATTTATTGAGTCTAGGAGAATGTGTACGTTGAGTCGCATTTTGTCATCTCGACCCCTAGACATATCTCTCCAAGCTCTACCATACAAACAGACCAATTTCTGATCCAAACCAAACCACCATAACCCATTGAGAACTTCTGTCCCAAGGGAGACAGAGTTCGGGCCGAACTCTGCCTATGGCAGAACTCGGGCTGAACTCTGCCCCATAAATTTCAGTACCCTAATTTTTAGGGCCTATTTGATACTAGCTATCCAACGTTCAAAATTTTGAATTCTTGGGATAGAATTCTGGCCGAATTCGACCTTCCTATAGTATAATAAATAGAGCTTAAATTCTTCCATTTCAAATCATCTCTTACCTTCAAATATTCAAGCTTTCTAAGCTCTACTACTCCAAGCCTCACCCTTCCATATCTCCTAAGCCACAACTCTCCTTAGCCCAAGGTGCTCAGTACGATATCAGCTAGAAGTTATGTGCAAGAGTGAAAGAAAAGTCACTTGGAAAATTCCAAGTTTTGCTTTTCACGAAGTTGAAGTGTCCGAGCGCTTCGATCTAAAAGCTTGTATTTTGTAAAGAAGTTTGAGTGCTCTTCGGACTAAAGGCACGTGGTGTACGCTATTTCACAAATAGTGGATTTCAATCCTGAGCAAGAGTTCTCAGGCCTGGACTAGTCCTCCACAAGGAAAACCGGGTTAAAATTGTTGTGTTTGAGTTTGCTTCTCTGAACTATTTTATTTTCGCATTATTTATCTCTGATCAAATATATTATCTTAGTAGTTGTTTCTAGACTTAGCATAGAGTTATTTTTATTTGTCATTAGTGACACAGACTCTATTCACCCCCTCTAGAGTTGCCTTCACGTTATTTCACTAAAGACGGGCTCGGTGGCCAATTGCCGCAAAGGACTAAATAGATAAGAGTGGATAAGAGAAAGAACACCCACTCAGGCACCCTAGTGCTTTGGGTGGTCACCATTGAGTGGAAGGTCCGGATTATCCACGGGCTCCTCTACCAAATCAAACAAAACCAGTGGGGTCAGACCCCTAAATAGCAAGTACCACAAGGGAAGCTAAAATATGAACTAAAACTAGCATGCAATTCATAACAACATTAAAGAAAAGCAAGAGCAAGCAAAATTAATGTAAAAGAATCACAAGAATATAAAAAAAATTGGAAACATGTAGTAAAGTCGAGCATGTGAGCATGTAAGTGAAACCAAGCATGTGATCATGTAAGGTGAAGCCAAGCAAATAAACATGTAAGAGTAGCTGAGCATGTAAGAAAATTAGTGAAGCCGGTCATGTAAACATATAGTGAATCCGGGCATGTAGCAGGAATAATATCCTGTATAGGAATAGCATGAAATCTAAGTATTGAAATAAAACAAGCTAGAGCAGGACTACACTAGACAAGACATGGATGGACTCCATACATCAATCATGATCAAGCAATAAGTACAGTTTGATACATTAACTAACTAGGGTTAACACAATCCTAATTACAAACATATGCAATTTGAGAAATCCAATCCGGTTGTCCGCCCTGCAAACGACCCAACTTATCCAGGCCGATGATAAATAGAATATAT
>JANAVB010012198.1:35048987-35071487 GCA_029216955.1 Iris pallida | reverse complement strand
GTTTCCTAATTGGACATCAATATTTGGTTGAATAAATCTTGGGTTTTAATCTATATTGGATGGACCAGATCCCATAGAATCAACCTGAACCATTCCTATTAGGTTAGGGTAACCTAGAGTAGGTTCAATACTCAAATGGTTGGGCTATCTGCCAATTGGGTTGGTTAACTAGGTTCCTTAAGCCCATAAATGCGCCTTCTATGACTTTTGTGTTTAAATAGCGCGTAGAAACTCTATTAAGTGGCACACTAGTGGCATATGCGCGTGGGCTTCGAGTAGATCACAACCATATATTGGGTTGAAAGATTTGAGTCGAGGATGGATCTTTAATTGAAGTCAAAAAGTTTATCGATATTATGGTAAGGCTTATAGTTAGCATTTTTGACACAAAAGTCGCATCATAAAAATAAAGTACAAGGGGACGTGGTTTAGTGGAACATGATATGTCTAAATGAAGGTAGACTCGTCTAGGTCTTGTATATAGAATTTATTAGAAAATAACAGCTAGTATTGTGCTATGAATATTAATGTCACGGTAAGGGATCCCAAATGATCTAAATAGAAAGTGGGTGTTCATGAGGCACTAATTTATTATCCTAGTAGGAACTAACTTATCCTAATCATTCGGTAATCATAGTAATGCTAAATTAAACTTCAGAATTTCCCGTTCTGAAATTAAACTAAGACGCGGTTCTAGGATTTATGGAGTTAGAAAAATTCAAAGTCATGAGATTGTCCCTTACTTCTGATTATAAACGAATAATACACGACGTAATAACATAACGTGATATAGTAGATATGAATCAATTTAGAAGATAGTACTCCGATTTCGAAGAGATGGAAAACTATAGTGTATATATAGCTTTCAGGGCCATAGGTGGTATGGAGAACTAAGGGGAACATTTTGTGTATATTTTCCCTCAAATATGAGCATTTGTTTTACCAAATTAAGTAAAAGCGAAAAACAATAAAGAGTTCAAGGGAGAGGGAATCGAATGCAAATACGGGATTCGAAAGACGATTGAATAATTTCAAGGAGAGTTGTCAAGGCAACGGCGGATGAGATCCTAGAGACATCTATATCTCAATCCATGTGGGATAGTCATATGAAGAGCGAACCAAGTGCACTAAGGTTAATCAGACCACATTTTGTGTATATTTTCCCTCAAATATGAGCATTTGTTTTACCGAATTAAGTAAAAGCGAAAAAACAATAAAGAGTTCAAGGGAGAGGGAATCGAATGCAAATACGGGATTCGAAAGACGATTGAATAATTTCAAGGAGAGTTGTCAAGGCAGCGGCGGATGAGATCCTAGAGACATCTATATCTCAATCCATGTGGGATAATCATATAAAGAGCGAACCAAGTGCACTAAGGTTAATCAGACCATAATACACCGATTCTAATTAGCCAATATGTTAGTGGGCGTCCCAATAAACATATGTCCTGAACAAGCTCGATAAAGAATAAGCTTGCAAAACTAGGTTATAATAGCAATATTCATCAAGGTATTCCAAAATATAAGTACGCGAGATTTATGATTGAAAGGAGGCACAAGTAGTTCAAGTTCATCAAAATCTAAGACTCGTCCGGTGTTGGTGCCTCTATGGTTGTCCTACTTATCTTTTTGTTTAAGGCCTTGGTCGACCAATGAGTTAGGGACATCTAAACTCTATAGTCTAGGTAAACTTATTAGTGTCAGTGAATTACCTCGTTAATAGGTCATAAGGACAACGGAATGCTAGGTTGGGAGGCATGCTACCAAACTTATAAAAATTTCCACTAGCATTGGCATTTCATCAATGGGACATATAGGTCATTTTCCTAACCTTTATAGTATCCGAAAACTGTAATCATGCCTGAAGTCATTTTATCGAGAATTTATGCCTCGCCAGTGTACACCTGGCTGTAGTAGACCCTTCGTTTCGTGACTCAAATATGATATAATATCGGATATTTTATTAATTCTATCCAAAATTGACATAAGACAACTAAGATCAAAAGAGGACAACTAAGACATAGTTTTAACAATATTCGATAACCTAGGTTTACTTGAAATAATTTCAACTTTAGGATCGTGCCTCGCCAGTGCGCTGCTGGCTGCAGTGAACCCCACAGTCTCGATAACTCAAATAAATGGCGATAGTGCGCTTCTGTCTTGCCATTATAAGTCATCAAAAATCATTCCAACTATATCCATAATTAATTCGAAGGAGCTTCTAGAAATTCAAACAAGTCGATCATGATAGAAAAATCTAAGTATCTGTCCTTGAAGTGACAGTATCAATTTTTGAAAAGTAAATGATCGATTAGGTATCAATTTTGAAAAATTAGACGATCGAATAAAAAACAACCGAAGACGAGAAATATAATTTCCAATTTCTATTTCTCTCATACTCAAAAATCGAGGGACAAACATGAAACAAAACTGACTCGGAATTACTAGATGGATAACTGGGTGATGTTAGGCGCAAAAGTCAACGGGTGGAAATATAATATTGAATAATTACTTATGGAAACAAATAAGTGATACGACTTAGGCAGGAAAGAAAACTCTAACAAATTATCAATATTAAGGATCGAATCATAGGAAGTCCTAATTTACCAAGCGAATAGTTTACCCACCTTGGATCCTACCATCATGTTGTGGAAGCATGAAAAAGAATAAAGAAAGACCTATGCGGCTCCGACAGAAGGATCCCCATGCGGCTCAGAAGTCCATGTGGCTCAGGGGTCCATGCGGCTCGGATAGATCCATGCGGCTCAGAAAGAAGCCACGTGGCCTTCAACAGTTTTTCTCTACATTCGGTTGCATTTAATGCCCTGACGGCTACTCAGACAAATAATAGCTGTGACAACTCTGACATAAGGACGTAATAATGACTCTGACATAATGGCGTGATCCTAGAAAAGAGGAGAAAATCCCCTTACAGCTGGCAAAATCCACCAAGTCCCGAGGCCACTCCATGCGGCTGTCCATTTGCATACGGCTGCCTATCTCCATGCGGCTGCCCATCTGCATGCGGCTGCCTATCCCCATACGGCTGTCCATCTGCATGCGGCCGCCTATCCCCATGCGGCTACCCATCTGCATACGGCTGCTTATCCCCATGCGGCTGCCCATCCACGTGTGGCTGTCCATTCTCATACGGCTGTCCATCCTCATGCGGCTGCATGTTTCATGCGGCTGAGAAGATCACCCATATGCGGCTCGGCCAGGACAGTCCAGTTGAGACACGTGGTGCTCTTCGCTACAATTGAGACACGTGGCAGTCTTATCTTCCTTGAAATTATGGGTGCCAACAAATCCCAACAAAATCAGATTTGTTGCGATCATCATAATTGCCCAGATAAAATCAAATCAAGCAAATTGGACACGTGGCAGGCTATCACAAATCACGAATATTCATGGCAATCGACATTTATTGCCCACAGAGATTTGATGCAATCACATTAATTGCTTAAATTTATTATATTCCAGATGAACGGCCCAGATTCATTAATCCTTAACCGTCGACTTCTGAAGGAGGCAATCATTTGCAAACCCTAATGAGCACACTCCATTCCTATAAATAGCAAGGTGCTATTCCCTTGCAGAGGGCAGAAGCAGCAGAGGAGAGAAGAGCAGAGAGAGCAAAAAAAAAAAAGAGAGAGCACTACAGAGACATCCAGAGAGCCAGCAACCGAAGGCGCAGAGGAGTCTCCCCACACGTCCAAGAGCATTTCTTCACCAGAGCCAAGGCTACATCCGATCGTCCAAGGAGTAAGGCAGAGCTGTCGTCGCTTTTTCGAGCCTCTACCGTCACCCCCCCAAAAAAACTAAATAATTGTACTTAGATTGCTGTACCTAGGTTTTCGTCCCTAGGCTTTCTTTGTACGAGCGAGTTTGTATTATAAAGTAAAAGTCCAGTCCTTCGATATAATTGTTCTGTTCTTTTATAATCAATAGCAAACACGATGGCGACTCTGCTGGGGACAAACTTCTCCACGGCTGAGAAGTTGGTGACGCAATCAGATGCAGCCAAACTTGGCTCCACACAACAGAAGATGGTCGTCCGCTTCGACCAACAGGCATTTGAAGAAATACTTTCCGACGGGAGCGTTGGCCCGGTCCAGAAATGAACCCGCACAAAGAAGGCTCGCAGGAAGTGGAGGCCAAAATCATTTGCTCCTCCCGAAGCTCTGGACGGAGTACTCTCTGCTGCCCAAGACGGCGAAGGCAACTCTCATGCGGCCCCACTTCAAGCCATAGAGGACTCTGTTGTCCCCAAGTCCAACAGAGGAAAGCACTACGATGCTGGACTTGCAGGGGCAAAGAGTGATTCTATGTGCTCCAGGAATAAGCCGAATAAAGGCACTAGCCGCAGGCCGAATATTCATACGGCCAAGATTGCCAGCCGCATGCATGATTTCCATGTGGCCGAAACTGCCAGCCAGATGCAAAATACCCATGCGGCCAAGATTTCCAACCGCATGAAGAATACTTATGTGGCCAAGACTTCCAGCCGCATGAAGACTGTTGATTCCAGCTGTATGCTGTTTGCTCCACACGGCTCAGACTCAGTCTTCGATCGCCTCTCCTATGGTCCTGATCTCTCTGACTCTCTGCAACACCACTTAGACTCTTCCTACTATGTGCCCTCATGTACTAGAGTGAAGAAGTCTAGGGCAGCACGAGCTTGGCGAGCTCAGTCCGCTGTCCCGACCTCTGACCATCCGACCGCTCCATATACTGTTATGCGGGCCTCCCACGGGAAGTTGTACAGAACCACTCGAGTTCAGCCCCCGGCGGCAAACGGACAGAGTGGTTCCCAAAAGTCTTCCAAAACCAAGGGAGCAAACATGGTTGTTCCAGACCCATCTAACTTGCATGAGGTTATCCTCCACAAACGCAAGGAATGAGAAGAGGCCTTGGTGTGCAAAGATTTCTCCCACGGACATCACTGCACCCAAATCATTGTCAACTACTGTTGCAACAACGCGATGGCACGAGAAGACCGACAGTCCGTCTTCCAAAGATTACAACAGCCGAGCTCAGGGGATGAGGCACCTCCCGTTGTCTCTTACAACTCTACTCAGAAAATCTCCGCCGATGGGAGAGGGAAGAAGATAAACTCTCCCAGCCCAAAGATTTCGACCACTGTGACTAAGAAACTGTCGTCTAAACGGTTATCCACTACCAGAGTTTTCTAAGGTACCCGTTCAAAGACGAAATCTGCTACAGTGGGAGATTCATCATCCACATTACTGGGGGTCGCTGGAACTGGGGGTAGCACTCCTCCGAACATCCACGACAATCTGATGTTCCAAGGAGACGAGCCCGGGAAAACAACTCTCCCATCAGATACAGCAGGTGCTGACGTCCCCGAGGACGTCCACGACTCTCAAGATGAAGCAAACTCTGAAGCTGGGGGTACCATTCCTTCTGAGTCCGAACCAGAGAAGAATATTCTCACATATCCCGATGACTTCTCGGTACAGGGGTATAATTCGGAGGGCACGTCATCCACCGTCCCTTCCACTTCTACTCATGTGAGGACAGCATTCATGACAAACGACGAACAAGATGGTCCCAGTGATTGCCAACGCATCGACACTCTGGAGGCCATACTAAGCACTTTGGTCAAATCGGTGGATGAGATCAAAGCAGCTCTCCCTGCTCTGCAAGGAGGGACGCTTGGCCAAACAAACTTGGGTCCCACGGTCAATGCGGACTCGAACTCAGTGGCACCAATCCTGGGCAATAATCCTCCTAAAATGACGGCTCCAACCGCTGCAGACGAGGCCAGGGAGGCAAGAAGAGAGGTCCAGGAGCTCCGGACCATGTTCTATGCCCGAGAAAACTGCCAAGACCTCAGGATACGACAACCGTATCCTGCTGCGTGGAGAGATATTCCCTTTCCACCAAAGTATAAACCATTCCACATCAATCCGTATAATGGGAAGACCTCCGCAAGTCGGTACATCACTTACTTCGAGGTCACAACCGACCATCTGCCCCATGACGATGCCATCCTTACACGATTATTCATTGGGGCATTGGAAGGGGTCACCTTCGACTGGTACCAGCAACCTGCCAGATAACTGCATCCACTCCTTCGTCAGCTTCAAGCGCATGTTCTTGAAGAGATTCTACGAAGTAGGACAAGACGTCACAATGTCCACCCTCATGGACGTCGTTTAAGGGGAGAATGAGCTGACAAGGAACTATATTGAGCGGTTTCGCCAAACCGCAATAAAGTTGCCGTCCGGTAATCCGGATTCCTCCTTAATTAAAATTAGCCAAAAGAGACTGCTCCCAACAATCAGCCTCTGGATGGGCGAAAGTTAATTTAAGGATTGGAAGACGTTTATCATCAGTGCCACTAGCGTCGAGGATAGGTTGAAGAAGGCTCACCAACTGGGATTGCACATCTCGGAGGAAGAGGACAAGGACAAGCACCCTAATACCAACAACAATGGTGGTAACGCCTCCAACAATCGGGACAACAAGGGCAAGCAGGCTATGGTGGCCGATACAGCCCAGAAACCTGAGTCAAAATCGGCAGACAACAATGGCCGTAAATGACCTACTCCTTCGAAGACGGCCATGTCAAGCCCATCTTGGACATGCTCATACAAAGAGATAGAATTCAGCTTCCTCCACCAAGACGGGAACCTCGGCCGACAGAAATGGAGAGTCCGAAGTACCGCCATTACCATCGCTACGTCCACCATGCTATACATGACTGCTACCAACTAAAGCGATACATCCAACATCTCATCTATTCGAACGCTCTGGCCATTGATTTCGAAGAGGTGACCGTGGCAGCCAATATGGTGTCAGTACAATTCGGTAGCTTCCCTCCAACAAAGGCTCAAGATGGCGTGATACCCAATCCTCGGGCGACAATGGAGATTGCTAATCTTCTACCTCCTCGAGATCAGACTGCTGGTCTAGTGCCCCTTACCACATCACGAGGGAAAGTCATGTGGGTCCATCCAGACTTGGTATCTGAAGTGACTCAGTCCATACCACCCTCCATTGGCAAGAAAAAGAATGGAAAAGTCAGATCCTGCCGCACAATCTCAGTAGATGTCGAAGAAGCCACAGCTGTCGTCACTCGGTCTGGTGCTCAATCCCAACCTACACCAGATAACTCGGCTGAAGAACATCAGCCGGCTACTGCTGACGCTCCGGGACCTTCTCAACCTCCGACGACCGACAAGCCTAGGCCGAAGGAGACCCGCTTTGATAAATCCCTCCGAAAGAGGCATCTCGTAGGCTGGAAAGGCCCTACAACTTTGACATCCTGGCACAATTGGCCAACACACCGGCTAAATTGTCATTATATGAGCTCCTGAGACTCTCCAAGGATGTTCGCGTGGCAGGCACTCCAGAATACCGACGCATATCTAGCTCAGGTCAATCTCACGGGAGAGAGCCCGCCTGCAAATCTCCAAGACAGCGCTTGCACAGGAGCGATGCCCAACATTGTCTTCACTCCATAGGATATGCTCATCAAAACCAATCTGTATGATCGTCCGTTATACTACACTGGACATATCGATGACGTAACGGTGGATCAGATGCATATTGATCCTGGTTCTTCCATAAGCATCATCCCAAAGGGTCTGTTACATCATCTCCGTATTCCTATGCATCTCTGGCGCCGACAAGCACCGCCATCAGCGGTTTCAATTCGGGCAGGAGCTACCCGATTGGGAAGATTCGCTTGAAGTGCCAAATTGGCGACCTTCAGTCAGAAGTGACCTGTTACGTCATAGATGCAGATATTTCCTACAATATCCTCCTGGGGCGCCCTTGGATACACGATTACATGATCGTGCCTTCTACGTTGCACCAATGCTTCAAGTATGTCGATAAACACAGCTTCGTGAGGATAGAATTTGCCGACATCGACCCCTTCAATGGGGTCGAATCCTACTACTCAGACTCCTGCTTATACGAAAAGTCGAAAAGGCAC
Source organism: Iris pallida (assembly GCA_029216955.1). Taxonomy (NCBI): domain Eukaryota; kingdom Viridiplantae; phylum Streptophyta; class Magnoliopsida; order Asparagales; family Iridaceae; genus Iris; species Iris pallida. The sequence goes on along the minus strand of JANAVB010012198.1, from coordinate 35,063,518 downwards.
CTTGGCGAAGGAGATGTGCAAGCTCGAACTGAGACAGCCACAGGATCAGAAGAACCTCTGACGATCCACCTCCAAGCTCGCAAACCTAGCAAGACCGTACCCCTTACGGCCGCTCTGCGTAAGGATGCAATCAGCCTCTCGGCACAAGAGGAACAAATGATAATCCGGCTGCCAAGGTCCGGCAAGTGCCAAGACCCGCAATGGAGCCACTGACAATCAGACTGCCTAGAGTCGGCCAGCCACAAACGGAGAAGCTCAATCCCTCCGACAAACCAATGACGATATGTCTTCCCAAGAAGAATTGTCACCCCGATGCAAAGTCGGAGGCTTCTAGCGAGCCAACAACTCCCCGCGCAGCATCGAGTACCAAACTGGGGGTCACTAGTTTGCCAACGACTCCACGTTCTGCTCCACCAGCAGAACCCCTGATGATCAAGTTGCCCAAGTCATCCTTTCAGTCTTTATTTACACAGGGGTGGCCGAAGAAGAACCAGAACTAGCCAAATACGTGGCTGCTCACACTGACGTTCCATCCGCAGATGATGTGATCCCGTTAGAAAAGATATCTTACTTCATCAGTAAAGGGCTATCTTCAAACTACATCGAGCTTAATAAGCTTTGTACAATATATGCTATGGAGGACGGTATAGGCACTCACCTACACACACAGGTGATAAATGTTTACACCACAAATCAACTTACTCCCGTGAAAGACGCTTACCGTATAATCGAAGGAGGGGACCATCCAATCATCTTCGGTCGGAAGAATAATCCACAGCCCTTCAAGATGGAAGAAGTTGAGCTCGAACCCGACACCGGAAGATTGCCCCTTTATCTGTATAGTTCCCAATTCAAATAACTTATGCAAAAACAAGGATATGATCTGACACCTGGCCTGAACCATGGCACTGGACGGCGGGTACCCTTATAATCGCCGATCCTGGCTGGAAAACCACGGGATTACAATAAGACCAGACGTGGGCTAGGTTATGTCACACTGTGACGACATCTGAAAGCTCAGACGAAGAATGCGACTGGCACTCACACTCAACCATATCACCCACTTCTGATTCAGATATCAGCATCGGGGACATGCTCAGGCAAGTCTGGTCCGTCAATATGGCACTTGCCGATGCCTACGAAGAAGATGAAGATATTCTCAAACTTCTTGAGCTAGAGCCATGGGTACAACAACTAGATACGCAGTAAAGAAGCGGTTCGAACAAAGAGAGCCTACCACCAAGGATGAGGTTGTACAAGTTGATCTCGGTGATGAATCCTCTCCAAAACCCATCTTTGTCAGCAAGAATCTGACTGATGAAGAGCGAGAATCACTACTGGAACTTATCAAGGAATATATTGATGTGTTTGCCTGGAGCTATGAAGACATGCCAGGACTAAACCCCGATGTTGCTCTTCACAAGCTCAACATTCGGCCTGATGCAAAGCCAGTAAAACAACAGCAACGACGCTTCCGTCTAGGCATCATGGACGCGATCGAAGCTGAAGTCAACAAACTGATAGCCAGGCTTCATTCGTGAGGAACAACATCCAGACTGGGTCGCCAATATAATATCGGTCCTCAAGAAGAATGGAAAGATTCGAATCTGCATCGACTTGGCATGTCCCAAATACGAGTTCCCCCTCCCTATCACAGACATTATGATTGACAACACCTGCGGCTTCGAACGTATGTCGTTCATGGATGGCTTCTTGGGGTATAACCAAATCAAGATGTCTTCCGACGACGAAAAGCATACATCATTCCGAACACCAATCGGCACATACTGCTACACAGTCACGCCTTTCGATTTAAAGAACACTGGCGCCACCTATCAGAGAGCTATGAGCATCATCTTCAGAGACCACTTGCGCAAAATAGTGGAATGCTATGTTGACGATATCGCCGTCAAAAGCCGCTTAAGAAAGATCATCTACATGATCTAAGGACAGTGTTCGACCTGATGCGAGCACAAAATTTGAAAATAACCCCACAAAATCCTTCTTGGGCGTATCCAGCGGGAAGTTCTTGGGTTTTCATTACCTCCCAGGGTATCCACGTAGACCCTGAGAAGACAAAGGCGATCATGGAGATGGGTCCTCTGAGAAATCTCCGTGAACTTCGAGTCCTTCATGGGAGGCTAACCTACATTAGGAGGTTTATCTCTAACCTCTCCAGGCGATGTCAGCCATTCAACCATCTCATGAAGAATGGCGTTCATTCGTATGGGATGAAAAATGCCAACGTACCTTCGACAGCATCAAAGAATACTTGTCGAACCCTCCAGTCCTGGTGGCCCCGGTTGCTAGAAAACTATTCCTGCTCTACGTACGAGCAAAGGAGCATTCTCTCGGCGCTCTGCTAGCACAAAACAATGATGCAGGCCATGAGCAAGCTATATATACCTCAGCCGAATGATAATCGGGCCAGAGCACGGATATACCGCCGTAGAGAAGGAATACCTCGCCCTGGTGTTCGCCATTCAAAAGATGCGACACTATGTCACGGGGCAAACCATACATGTGATATCACGAGTCAACCCCTCAGGGTCCTCATGTCTAAACCAGGGGAACTCAGCTCTCGCCTCGCTACATGGGCAATATTACTGTCCCCCTACCATATGATCTTCGTCCCACAAAAGGCGGTTAAAGGTCAAGCTCTGGCAGACTTTTTAGCAGCCCACCCAGGCTCGGAGTCAGCCCGAATATATGAAGAAATCCCAGATAAGACCGTCGACTCGCATGCGGCCTCTCACGATGACATATGGCGTATTCTTCGATGGTGCTTCAAGGACCGGACCCAAGGGCAACATCGTCGTCGGAGTCGGGGTGGTGCTGGTTTCTCCTTCCGGACTGGTGATCAATCGCGCTTACTCTCTCACAGAACCCTGCTCTAACAATATGGCCGAGTACAACGCTTTAGTCATTGGCCTCCAACTTGCGAGAGAGCTGGGGGTAGAATATCTTGAAGCGTATGGCGATTCACAGTTAATCGTCAATCAGATCCGGGGTTCGTACGAAGTCCGCCATGAAGACATGATCCCCTATCACCAAATAGCGATCAACATCATCTCGTCATTTGAAGGGTTCTTCATCGAACACGTCCCCAGACTCAAAATATCGAGGCCGACGCCCTAGCAGGCCTTGCCGCTTCCCTAGCAGTACTAAACAATATTCATCATTTGGTGGACGTGATAGGCCATGAACTGGTCTGTCCTAAGAACAACGTTCATTTCGTGGCAAGTTATTCCGCTCAGACGATCGTCGAAGTACCATACTAGAGACAACCATTCATTGACTTCGTAGTCTACGACATCCTGCTCGAGAACCCAAAGGAAGCCACCTCTATCAGAAGGCGTTCTCTCAGATTCTTCTATGGTACAGAGACAAAAATACTGTATCGTCGATCCTACGATAGATTATTGCTTCGATGTCTGTCAAACGCAGAAGCCAAAGAAGCCGTATGTGAAGCTTACGACGGTGTCTGCGGGGCCCATCAGCCTCACCCAAAATTGTAAGATTGTCTTCGCCGAATGGGCTACTACTGGCCCACGATGGTAGCAGATACGATAGACTATGCAAGAAAGTGCAAAGCCTGCCAAGTCCATGCAGACTTCATCCACCAGCCATCCGAATTTCTATATCCGACAGTGGTGTCCTGGCCATTCGAAGCATGGGGAATGGATATCATCAGTCCGATCACTCCACCTTCTTCCCGAGGACATCGTTTCATACTCGCAATCATGGATTACTTCTCCAAATGGGCGAAAGTTGTTCCGCTTGCAGAAGTGAAGACTTCAAACGTGATCAGCTTTCTCAAACATCACGTCATCTATCGCTTTGGACTGCCCGAAGGATCATCTACGATAGTGGTCCGCAGTTCACAAGCCACGCCTTCTATCGATTCTGCGACAAGTATCGAATTCAGAATATTGCTTCGACGCCATACAATCCGGCAGCAAATAGGTTGGCAGAAGCATTCAACAAAATAATTATCAAACTTCTCAAGAAGTTCGTATCATCCAACAAATACGACTGGAACAAGAAGCTTGGTGAATGCTTATGGGCCGTACCGTACTACAGTCCCAACGGCCACTAGAAACACCCATTCTCCCTGGTGTACGGAAGTGAGCAGTTCTTCCATTGGAGACTCAAATCCCCTCGCTCTGCGTCGCTCTCACTTACCAATTGACGACGGACGATAACTACCGTCGTCGGCTACAAGAGTTGGAGGCCTTAGATGAAAAGCGCCTCTTGGCTCAGCAACGAATCGAGCTATACCAAGCACGCATCTCTGGAGCCTTCAACAAGAAGGTTAAAATCAGAACATTCCAAGTGGGCGATCTCGTTCTGGCAGTTCGGAGGCTGATGGTTATGACTCACAAAACCGCCGACAAATTCCAGCCAAAGTGGAAAGGGCCATTTATCATTGAGGCTGTATTCTCCAACGGTGCTTACCGCCTCGCGAAACAAAACGGTGACTTGCTCATGTTGCCCATCAACGGCAAGTTCCTGAAGAAATATTATGTCTAAACGACATCCCAGATTATTGAGTTATGTACCCTCCGGTACCATTGAACTCACATTCTCTAAAATGTTGAGTTATGTACCCTCCGATGTCGCTGAACTCACATTCTCGAATATCCCAGATTATTGAGTTACGTACCGCCGGTACGCTGAACTCACATCCACAAAATCCTAGATTATTGAGTTACGTACCCGCTGGTACCGCTGAACTCACATCCACAAAATCCCAGATTATTGAGTTATGTACCCTCCAGTACCGTTGAACTCACATTCTTCCTCCAAATATCCAGGATTGCTGATTTATGTAACCCTCCAGTACCGCTGAACTCACATTCTTCCTCCAAATATCCCAGATTGTTGAGTTATGTACCCGCAGGTACCTCTGAACTTACATTCCGGTCACTTTTTTATGTAGTAAGTCATGTATAACCATACCTCTGAACTTATTCTTTTGAAAGAGCTCATCCCTCATGATCGACTACCCGCACTCTTAGTGCACAAAAAGGGTAACGGATCTACAAATTTCCAAAGCGACCACGTCGATGTTACCTCTGAGTCTTTTACTTCCGCCAAAAACAAATCACCCCTCTGCATAGAACTTCCATGTCCTTATTACCTCTGAGTCGTTTTATGTACCCCTTCATGGAGCCCACTCCTACCACGTCCTCATTACCTCTGAGTATGAAGGCTCATCGAAGAAACCCTCATATTTACCATGTCCTCATTACCTCTGAGTAAGTATGTTGGTTCTCTCCCAACTTATTATCCGTATCCAGAACCAGGGTACGCCAAGGATAATAGGTCCACAAAAAGTTCCATTGGGGCAACTACTACAAGCAAAGAACAGAGTGAATGCTTTCTGTTCAAAATCAGTTACAATCACATGAGCAAGCCAGAAAATTTTTCTATTATTTCATTCAGACGAGAAGGAAAAAAGATTACATTGATGTCCAAAAAGAAGCAAAACACAAACTGCAGCTAAAAACAGACAGAAATATCAAGACAAAAGACGGACGTTTGTGAGAGCCCACGAGTCCTAGTTGCGGGGGCGCATATACTAATCCCTCAACCATTTTGCATATGAAGGATGTACTTGAGCAAAATCCTCGTCCGAAGTAGGAAGGTCAGAACTCCCAGTACTATCGCCGTCAGACTGGGGCTCCTCCTTTACAGCAATGGGCGCCAGCTCTCCTTTCTGTTCCTCTATTTTTGGTATTACTTCCTCCTTAACAAGCGATGAATCTTGTTTGAAAGAGGGCGGCAGCTCTTCCTTCACAACGATCTCAGCCTTCGGCAGGGTTTCTGCAAGAATCAAAGAAACAAAGTTAGGAGATGGTCGGAGCCTCATGCGGCCCAATCCAGACGAGCTTATGCGGTCCCGTTTAAATGGGGGGACTCATGCGGCTCTGTTCGAAAGGTCATCATGCGATCCAGTTTATGAAGCGTCTAGACAACTCCCATGCGGCTCGGACATGGGATATACCCCCATGCGGCTCAAACGTGGGATGCACATGCGGCCCATACAGCTTGAACAATTCGGTAAAAGATGCATAAAGCATGCAACAAAGCCGTCTTCATTAGGGGTTCGAAGTAGATGATCTTACCAAGACCTTACCCTTAATGACAAGGTGAGCGTCGGTATGAACCCTAGACGTCGCAACCGATGGAGGCCACTCCCTTTCCCTTCGTCGCAGCCTTCGCTGCAACCTTGGAGGACTTGGGAGCCATTGTTATGATCAAAAGGGAAGACGAAGATAAGAAAAGCTAGGGCAAGAAGAATCGAAGACAGAGAGAGAGAATAAAAAAGTCTCTTCATTCTAAACACGCTTCTATTTATAGACGGAGCCCATAGACTGACGCATCGATCCATGTGCAGCGTAACTGACCCTTCGGTTATCAAAGCGATCCGACTATTTAAGGCTAAACTCTTAGGACTCCCCCCAAAAGATGGCTCAAATCAAAGGCAATCAATGCAAAAATTTACACACGTGGCATGAAGACGTGGCAAGGAGCCTATGCGGCCAAGCAGCCCATGCGCTGGAAAGCCCATGCGGCTCAGACGGCCATACGGCTGAGGAGGCCATGCGGCTGAGACATCCATACAGCCAGAATATCCTATGCGGTCTGAAGAGTTTTTACATGACCATGCTTCTTATTCAAAGTATTTTAATTTTACAAATAGAAAATTTTGAAGGGGGTCTTGTAGAAGCATGCAAAAGAATAAAAAAAGACCTATACGGCTCCGACAGAAGGATCCCCATGCGGCTCAGAAGTCCATGCAGCTCAGGGGTCTATACGGCTCGGATAGATCCATGCGGCTCAGAAAGAAGCCATGTGGCCTTCAACAGTTCTTCTCTACATTCGGCTGCATTTAATGCCCTGACGGCTACTCTGACAAATAACAGCGTGACAGCTCTGACATAAGGACGTAATAATGACTCTGACATAATGGCGTGATCCTAGAAAGAGAAAAAATTCCCTTACAGCTGGCAAAATCTACCAAGTCCTGAGGCCACTCCATGCGGCTGCCTATCTGCATGCGGCTGCCTATCTCCATGCCGCTGCCCATCTGCATGCGGCTGCATATCCCCATACGGCTGCCCATCTACATGCGGCCGCCTATCCCCATACGGCTATCCATCTGCATACGGCTTCCTATCCCCATGCGGCTGCCCATCCACGTGTGGCTGCCCATCCTCATGCGGCTGCCCATCCTCATTCGGCGCATATTTCGTGCGGCTGAGAAGATCCCCCCATATGCGGCTCGGCCAGGACAGTCCAGTTAAGACACGTGGTGCTCTTCGCTACAATTGAGACATGTGGAAGTCTTATCTTCCCTCGAATTATGGTTGCCAATAAATCCCAACAAAATCAGATTTGTTGCGATCGTCATAATTGCCCAGATCAAATCAAATCAAGCAAATTGGACACGTGGCAGGCTATCACAAATCATGAATATTCATGGCAATCAACATTTATTGCCCACAGAGATTTGATGCAATCACATTAATTGCTCAAATTTATTATATTCAAGATGAACGGCCCAGATTCATTAATCCTTAACCGCCGACTTCTGAAGGAGGCAATCATTTACAAACCCTAATGAGCACACTCCATTCTATAAATAGCAAGGTGCCATTCCCTTGCAGAGGCAGAAGCAGCTGAGGAGAGAAGAGCAGAGAAGAAAGATCAAAAAAAAGGGAGAGCACTACAGAGACATCCAGAGAGCCAGCAACCGAAGGCGCAGAGGAGTCTCCCCACACGTCCAAGAGCATTTTTTCACCAGAGCCAAGGCTACATCCGATCGTCCAAGGAGTAAGGCAGAGCTGCCGTCGCTTTTTCGATCCTCTACCGTCACCCCCCAGAAAAACTAAACAATTGTACTTAGATTGCTGTACCTAGGTTTTCGTCCCTAGGCTTTCTTTGTACGAGCGAGTTTGTATTATGAAGTAAAAGTCCAGTCCTCCGATATAATTATTCTGTTCTTTTATAATCAATGGCAAACACATGTCAAAATAAAATAAGGTATCCTCATAGGAGAATTTCTCAAATATCTAACAGGGTTTAGAATTTAATAAATTCCTACTTAAATCACATAACCTAATCTTAACTACCTCGTAGTCGAATTGAATAAGGGACTCATATGGTATACCTAGTCCTAATCATTCTCCTAAAAAAAATTAAACTAATCCTAACTGTGAATGAGCATTTCCTAGTCGCAGGCCCGTAATAGTACAACTAACCTAAGTACTATCATGAGTTCGCACAATTTTACGAAAAATGACTTGCATGGGCCACCAAAAAAACTTGTCACGACCCGTACCCGCTTTTTGAATGCGAGTGCGTGTCCAAGCCAGCCTATGTCGCGGTATCGACGGTAGAATGATATCAAGCCCATAATAAACAACATGCTCACAAAACAATTATTATTGCTCATTCACAATATCTAAATTAGTTATAATATTACAAGTTTATATTTGTATGCAAAGTACAATGTCTCACAAAATTATAAAAAGGCAACTAGATAAATACTCAACAATCCAACTAGTATCTAGGTTTGGCCTCCGCATATACCCATGTCTTCCCAAGAATCCGATGCTAATAGTAGTCGCGACTAATCTAAAATGTTGGTTTCCAGTCAGGAATGGAAAGAGTAAAATTCATTGAATGCAGTTTCAAGTATACGTTAACGACTATAAGACAAAACTTAGCCATAAAATACATGGTGAGAATATCAAAAAAAGTAATAAGAAATATGAAGAATACCAGGCAGGAAAATATATGACAGCATGTTACGAGTAGAACAGGAAAATATAACTATCTATGTGTTTTGGAGTACTCTTTCGATATGTGCTCGGTCTGGGACAGTTACACCATAAGGTCTAAGTTAATTATGAATGTCTACTTTATTTATCAAGGTCTACTGTGCAGGAAATAAAACATGGTCTAAGGTCTGATCACATATTTTAGTACTTCCTTGTCTCGACACAATATATGAGATAATAACATTAACTGAAAGAGACAACATAAAGTGCTACCATGTAACGAGCGTGTCAAGCATCAAGTATGATACAACTGAACAGTATAATATAGGAAATAATATTGAAAACAAATAATAAATTTACTCACCTGGGGTCCTTAGCTGGTGAAACAGATAGTACTATTGTGTTCAGAATCGTCCAATTGGCTAGGATACCACGCAAAACTAACACTACCCGACACTCAGTGAGCCACAAAGGTCAAACTCATGTCATCATCTCGGATGTTGAAACAAACATCACCAACGTGTTTGGTATTAAAAATGTCTAAAAATACCTACCCAAAATTCCAATTCTGGACACAGAAGCAAAATCATAATTTTGGGTCAAAATGATATCCGTCGTTGGACCTGCTTTGCACCAAAAAGTGTGCCAGTATTTATGATCTCTAAAGTCGTCAAACTATATGTCTACGGGTCCAGTTTGACGATACGAACCCAATTGTATTTCCAAAGTTGGATTCCGGTGGGCCGTACACAAATTCGTCCGTTGGATCGGGTCGCGGGCCCCGCCAAAATCGCGTTCCGGTCTACCTTCTCAAAATTGACCAAACTTGCACACAGGATCAAAAAACGAAACGGTCCTGTCGGCATAAGTTTCGTCTCGAGTTGACGAACGTGCACGAAGTTATGGGCTAGTTTGTAAAGGGGCCGATACGGGGTACCTCGACCGATACGCCTCGATTTCGTCGTACACGCACAACAAAATTGAGTTCCATCGAATTTCACACGTAGACAACATCCAAATACGTCTTTCGATGCTCATGGGTTGTGACCACGTCACCCGATTTGTCGGGGCGCATGTCGTATCGGTGAAAATTATTAAATTTTATAGTTTTTGAAACTGATTTTTTCTAAATTTGAAAATGATTTAACAACAATCTAACCAATAAAAAATAAAACTAAAAAAGGGGTTTCCATCTAAATATGTTGTCAATAAATCTGTTCAAACAGATTTTTGAAACTATCGAAGAATCGGCCAAGATTTGCCTTCCAAACTGGTCTTCAAACAGTTTTTTGGGTATTCTATTTTTGGTGGTTTTTCTCGAACTTTCAAGAATATTTACGATTATTCAAGGGCAAACTAACCCAATCTAATTGAAGGGCCTTGTAGGTGGTTAACTAGGCTACTTGCAAAAATTTACAGATCAAGAAATCGTCGAACGAAGAGGGAGAAAAGAGATGTGGAAATTGATACCTCAGTTGCGGCTATCTACTGTTGCAGTGCGGCTGTTGTGGTTGATGTCGACTGCCACGCGCGACACTACTGCAGCAGCCCTACATGTGGTCGATCGGCGCACGGAGGGCTGGCATGCACGCGCGGAGGGGGTGGCGTGCTTGCGGACGGAAGGGTGGTACGCTATCAGGGGGCGACGAGGGTTAGGGTTCTCAATTGTTTTTTTTTTGTTTTTGTTTTTTGTTTTAGAAGTGTATGTATATATAATGGGGGAGCGAGGCTGATGGGCTCGAGAAAGTATTGTTCCTCTCTGTCCCTCTCTCTCCCTCTCTCTCTCTCTATATATATATATATATATATATATATATATATATATATATATATATATATATATATATATATATAATAAATATGTATACCTATAACCCCCATTAAATAAATTTCTCTAAAAATCCCCTAAAATAAAAATATTTTCTAAAATACTTTTATAAATATTTTCTTGTACAAAATGACCTATTATATAATATATCATATTTCTTGCTACCTTTCCAAAAATCACTAATAAAATACAAGTTACTTAAAATTAAGAAATTATTGTAAATAAATTAATAACTATTCCTAAAATTTTCCAAAAAATAATACATATATTTTTATTTATATATATATATTTATATATATATATAATATATTATATATATTATAATATATATATATAAATATATATATTATTATATATATATATATATTATATATATATATAATATATTATAATTTATAAATATATATATATATATATATATATGAAATATTTAGTACATAGACTTGAACAATTTACTTACGATACATATAATATAGCCTTTTAATTGCTACCCTTGATATTATCCAAAGTTCATAGTATAAAATCAAACTTATTAATACTGTAAAATATAACAATTAACAATAAAAAAATTAAAATCTAGGGGGATTTACAACGTGTATCCTAAAGACATATAAAAGGTGCACCGTCGACGGTGCGCTAGGAATGTGTTCATCATGACAGATAGCGCCAATTCCATGGTAAAGGTCGGAACGAAGGAGTTGCAAGCAACCGGGAAAATCTTCCTCCAAATGCATCTAAATAATAAAGCTAGTTGTTTGGCCCTTAACATTTTCATTCAGGATTCTGGGTATAGCATTTCGCAGAATCCATCATAGACATCAGACATGCAAGACTGTACAAGACAAGCAAGAGTGCACTATGACAAGCCATAATAGAAAATACAAGTATCAAGATAGGAGTGCGCTATGACGAGCAACTATATAAAGCTAGGCAAGACAGGAATTAAGAGTGCGCCACGACGGACTACTATATCAAGCTAGGCAAGACAAGAATCAAGAGTGCACCACGATGGGCAACTATATCAAGCTAGAGAGAACAAAAAACAAGAGTGTACCACGATAGGCCACTATCAGGAAAGCTAAACATATAAAAAATCTAGACACGCATGGTGGTATATAGCAAGAAACATGGCATTTTTTGCCATCAGATTTTTGTTGGTAAAAAGATTGCTTGGGATGACAAGTATCTTTCAGGAGGACAAGGGAAGAAGAGATAGTTTAAAACAAGACTCCTTTCATTACTTTTATATAATACGATTTTGAACAGTACAGCAAAAACCATATTCAGAAAGAATTTGCTAATACAAATAAAGATTCTGGAAAAGTGTGCCGATGGAGATCGGGTACTGTAATTGACCCCTTTACTCCGTTGACGATTCGATACTTAGTAGATTCTTGAAGTTCCATCTATGACTCTTTTATGTGTATCTGATATCCTTATTGACGAGGTAGATTTGGTGGATTCGATCAGTTGATCATCTGATCTCCTCCTCCTTCGGTGATCTCCTCGATCATCTTTCGATGATCTCTCTCGAAGTCGACTCTCGATCATTCAATGCTTGATTGATCGTTCTCTTTCGATCCGATAATGATCCTCCCTCCATATTTTCCTTTCAACGGGCAAGCTATAAAGGTGGTAATGATGATGGAAGAATATCCTACGTGGAAGACGTCATCTGGGTGTCACAGCTGTTTAGGCAAGCTGTTTAACCGCTCGGCCTGGTAGAGGCACTGATTGGGCGACCGTTGTTGCGGTAGTTCCGGGGAAGGACTTAAGGATCCTCGGTGTAATTATTGGTGGTTATGACTGTCCACCCATGCGACTTAATCACAGGTGACCTAGTTCGCGTGAGTGTTTAGGATAACTTGTGTTTGAATGGTGCAGTTGTGTAACGCGTGTGCTATTATGAGAGATTTAAATCAGGGGCACGATCTTTGATTGATACATGGTACCGACCATGATTTAGAGGGAATCTTTGGTTTGAATGGGGAGGTTATGGTTCATACACCATAAACGTGGTATTAATCCTTCTAGTCGTTGCCGACAGAATTTGAGATGATCTGATTTGAGATACAAACCAGCTTGTTTGATTCGATCTGGGGTGCAGACTAGTTTGTGTTGATTTGACTCATGATGCGAACCAATTGTGTTGATCCGGTTCGGGGTGCAAACCAGTTTGTGTTGATGAGGAAGGTGGCTCAGCCTGGGGTTTGAGTCTGTCTTGATGTGGAGACTAGCGGGCAGTTTGAGCCACATGCCTCCATGGCCGTATAGAGGCCTTCTGGCAGTGGTGCCGTATGGTGTCTAGGTCGTACAGGAGCTGGTCGTATGGAGTGGTTCAGTTTCCTTTGGTTCTGCAAAGGCGGTGCAACTTTTGGTACTGTGTTGTTGGGACTTGGCATCCCCTTGGAGGTCTACTAAGCCTTCGTGCACTTTGTTTGAAGGGGCATGGCCTTGATTGACCCCGTTCAAAGTTTTCAAACTTAGCAATGAGTTTAGAATACTTTGAATAGAAGCACAGGCTTTTCAGGATCCTTGGGCCGTCAAAGCTTCAGTGGAGTCTCTTGGCTCCTCATAACGTCGCTTCGTCTGGATGCACCTTTTTTAAAACGTTGCCAAGCTGGCAGGCTTTTGCTATAAAGAGGATTTTGTTTGAAGAGAGAAGCATCTTTTTTCTAGGCTTTGTCCTCTGTTCTGTGCATACTTGCAAACCCTAGGCGCGATGGCCCCCAAAGCTTTCTCTTCTGATGCATGTGCGAAGAAGGCCAGGAAGGGTAAGGATCCGACTTCCGGGTCTGATGAGAGGGTGCTGAGGTATCCTCCTGACGTCCAATAGCTGGTAGTAAGACTGCCTCATACTTCGTGGATTTTGTTTCAAAAGCCCTAAATGTGCTGAGTCAACACACCTTTTTTTGCCTTACAGTAGTTCTCCCTCGAGCGTCGTCGGGTGAGATCCATTTGAGTGCGGAGCAAATGTTGTCGAGGGCAAACTTTGATGATCTAAAGGCCGTTGTCTAGGTCCAGATTAATGAAGGTTAGCCCAACACTCGTCAGAGGATGGTGGGTGACCATAGCTTGTCTTTCCTCTTGGAGCAGCTGAATGTGAGGAAGCTATATTCCTCTAGGGGAGAAGAGTTTCTGAAATCGTCATTTTTGTTCGACGATGCCCTTCTTTGCTCGGCGCTGGAAGTAGTCAAGGTTGAAAAGGATTGGTATTTTTCTTCTGGCGGAACGTGCATGCACCTACCTTTGATGGAGCATCATCTATCATTGTCTACTTTTGCTTTGGTGATGTGTTTCGAGGGAAGGGTGTGAGGTTGACCAAGAAGCTAGCGAATGTCCGGGTTGGTGTCGTTTGCTTTTCTTCAAAGACGAAGAAGGTGTATGCAATCCCTAGGGCCTCCATTCCTGGTCTGGCTGTGGATTTGTTACCCGGTGCCTCTATGCATGATTTATCTCCAACCGTTCGTCCATTTACTAAGGACACTTTTGTAAACAAGCTAGCCACGAAAGAATCTTAACCTCCTGGATAGCTCCGTTTTTGGTTGGGTCCGCTATAGACCTGTTTGGGAGGCTCTGTCAGGATGAATTCTAACGAAGTATAAGGCTGAGTTAAGGCAACCAGCCTATTTTTTGCGATCAGGGCCACTCGGCGGGAGGTAGATATCAACGCTGGTACCTTTATTGCACTGATGGAGTTGTACAATTGTTGTACTGGCACGTTCTTTACGCCGGGTGGTGAAATGGGGTTGGCCCTCCACGAGATGTATAAAGTGTCTATTTTGCCTTGGAAATAAGAGCCCTATGAGGTGTATACTCCTTCAGATGAAGAATTACGATCACTGGGAAGGGTAAACCCTGAATTCCTTGTGTGTATAAGGAATTATTGTGCTATTTCTCCATATATAGGC